>JAXBDA010004106.1:0-30649 GCA_036023075.1 Gaultheria prostrata | reverse complement strand
GGTACCCGGTTGACTATTTACGTTTTACTTTGACTTGGAAGAATGTAACAAGCTTTGACCGTGGGCATTTGACTTGCCACGTGGTTTTATGTACTTAAATTACGTTTAAGAAATTTGGGGCGTTACAGACACAGCCGGCCGGTTCTCAAAGAGAGGCGTCCGACCCTGACGTCAAAGCCGTCCGGTCCTTACAAGGGAATAAGGCCGCCCGGTCTAGGTGTTAAAACCGTCCGGCCCTCTACTCCTGAAAATTCTTTGTTTTATTTTCAAATGGTTTTAAAGGCGCGATCGATCATTTCAAGGTATTCTAACATATTTTCTTTTATTCATCATTGGGGAGATGCAGGGTCAAAAATTGGGGTGTCTACACCTGTTGATTGTCGGTTCTCCCGGACGCCCATTTTTTAAAATACTTTTCCCACCGAGTCGTGTAATCATTTCTGACCTGTCTCCAGTCTCGGAATCTTCCGAACATGTCTCAGAGTTTCCACACTATATATATCCCCAGCTTTTGTCACCTCCGGGGTCCTACGAGATCCTCCGAGTACGGTAGAAACGCCTCCACAACCGCTGGCATAAATCCCCGAGCGATGATTAATTTCTCTAAAACTTCAGTGTTCTTCCGAACTACGCGAGACCTGATTTCTCCTGAGGCCGGAGAATACGTAGGCAGCCGGATGACAGCTCGGTCCCAAATAAAACCTTTTCATCTTCTTGAACTACGTGATAACCTAATTCTCCTAAGACCGGAGATATGTAGGCAACCCTGAGATCAGGCTCGGTCCAAATCTTATTTTTGTACATATTCCCCCTTCTTTTGTAAACATCTCATGCAATGAAATACATTTTCATACAGACCATTTATTTTCATTATATGCATGTATGTTGTCATAAATTTTCATTTACTCATTTTGAAGAAGTCTGTTCCGAGTGCCGAAAGGGCAGGGTAGGGTGCTCCGACTTCCCTACACATAACGGTGAATTACCGAACCTTTTCTTTTCTAAAATCGCAGACCAACAAAAAATCGAGTCATTTCTATCAAACAAAATTGGGTCTCCAGACCCGAGGCATTTCTACAAATAACTTTTTCGATGGTGACTTGACACACCGAGAATTATGTCAAGTGGCGACTCTGAGTTATTTTCATAAATAGCAAACATGGCTCAGTCACAGCTGTAAAACTCATGCTTTTACAAAATCACGTCGCTTTCAATATCACTTGGATCAATCGGTCATCGTTCAGTCAGTAGTCGAAATCTCGGGCGCGACAGGCAGTACTAAATATCAGGTGTTTCCGAAGTCTCACATGTTTTGATCAGTGAAACTGAGTTTCGAGAGTGGTAGGTCCCAATCAGATTTGAACCTCAGTAATGCATCAGCGAGTGGTGGCCAAATACATAAAGATATCATTAAGCTTACTAAAAATCTCTTGGAAAATAAAAGATACTTTTAGGGTTCATTATTGGATGATCGCTACTTCTACTATTAAGCATTAATTTATGAAACTTCTTTGACAAAAAAAAACCCTTTGACTCCTGACTAAGTGTGCTTCAATTTTAACTCTCACTTAAGTTTAATGAAGTTTCATATGTTATTACTATTTGAAAATTCTGTATTTTACCAAATTTGTAGTGCACACGGTGCATTGGAATTGGTTTGAAACTACAAGTCATTGTCTTTTATTTGTTAGTTCATGCATTCCTGAATGCTCGACTTAATGGATTCCATTGTATTTGCAGTTGTGGCGTGGATCTATTATGTTCGCAATACTATTACTCCCGTTCTTTTATCCATGACATAGTTCTTCCTTAGATTCCTTGTCAAAATTATCCTTATCAACAACCCCGTCTGTTGCTTTTGCAGGGTCATACCACAAGCATTGGATCATGCCTTCCTTCTTGCTCCAACAAGATTGTCAAACCATCATCCGATTAGTCAAGATAAGATAGTGATGATGCAATTTCCGGCGCAGCCAGACGAAGCACCTGCAAAACAGAGTTAAACTAAGGACACCGGTGTGGTGTTAGCCAACCAGCCTCCGATGCCTGAGTCAGTCTCTTGTGCGATAGAGTTGAGTATTGTTCAAGTATGGATGACCGGAACAATGTACCTTTGATGAATTATTCGGAGTCGTTTATATAGGCTAACAGAGTGATTGAGTCCTTGTAGGACTTGAACTTTCACCAATGCTTATCTTATTAACGCCTCTAGCCTATTGGAAGCCTCACATTCCTGAACAGAATAGGACTTCCAACACCCTTAGGAGTCTTACGGATAAGCCACCGGGCTTCGCGGGCTTTATCTTGATCTCGTGAGGGAAGAGTTTGAATCTCTATTGGACTTCTAGACCCCTTGGGGTTGTCTCCCCTATCTGGGATGTAAGGACTAGTTGTCTTCGCCCTCCTCCTAGTTAAGGTCTAGCAGTTCGAGCTGCTCTTCCATTGCCGAGTTGCACCTGTTGGCTTCGGCGGTGCCCCTTTACCCCCAGTCCTTGGGATGCTTACTGAGCTCTCCACCATTTTCCTCCTCTGCCCAGGCTATTCATACCGAGCTGGGCTCAATGAGGGCGAGCTGACCTTGTGGTTGATTTAGCCCTATCAGCTACTCCCCTATTGCCGAGGTGCAGAGCCGATAAGACCCGAGGGAACACATTAAGCCCTTTGGCGGTTATTCCCTTCTTTTTCGCTTTTCATGCAGCATTAAATGCGGACGTCAGGGGTCACATTGTGGGGCATCTGGCGGCATCTAGGCCTTTGGACGTGCCTCCCTCTCAACGGCCCTGATCCCTTAACAGGAAAGAACCGTTTGGCGCTTCACAAACCTTTGTATTGCCCCCTTTTACTCAAAACCTTCATCTTTTCCAAGCTTCATCTCCTCCATCGGCGATTTCTGCAACAAAGCTTAACTCCCTAACATTTTCCAGCCGATTCCCGAAATCCACATCTAGAGCTCATTCTCTTAGGTACGTCTCTCGCTTCCTTCGTTATTTGATGTATTTTGATCAAAATCAAGAGCCCGTAGACCCCGCTCATCCAGTCGATCCAGAGTGGCTTGACCCTAGTTTTTATGGTTACAGTAGGGTTCTCTCCTATCTCTTTCGACACTATTACACTCCTCGCATAGTAGATTTTGCTCCACTTTCTTCCTTTCTTCAAAACGAGATTTTTACTGGGTTTCTGTACGCTACCTCGTGGCTCTATGGTCCTCTCTGTGCTCGGGCCATGGAATATGACGAGGTGAGTGAAAACCCTAACCTTTCCATAAATACAGAACCAAACCTTTTTCTCAATTTGAGTGAGGAGGAATTGATTGACGAGGAGACCCCCCTTCGCATAAATCGCCCCGTTAAAACCATAGCGCTTGAATCTCACAGTCCGACTAATTCTTTTGATATTGACGCCATGGTGGCAGCCCAGATGGCGAGCTATTCTGCTAGCAGCTTTTCTTCCACCATCACGAAGGACGAGGTCAAAGCCCTTAGAGCCAGATACCAAATCCCTGAATCCATCACTCTCCGACCTCCCCATAAAGACGAACGAGCTTGCTCTATTCTGGGCGACGAGTTCTGCATCTACACGGGGGCGTTTGAGGGAGGTCTTCGTTTTCCGTTCCCCCAAATTGTTAGGAAAATCCTTGAATTTTTTTGGCTTGGCCCCTGCTCAGATTTCCCCCAACTCGTGGAGACATATAATCGGGTGCGCCATTTTGTGTAAGGCCATGTTTGATGGTCAATCCACTTTAATCGTGGAGGCCTTTCTTCATCTTTATGCGATCAAGAAGGTCCCGAGCCACAAGGGGTGGTGGTATTTTTCAGAGCGAGATGCCAATAAACCCATCCTGATCGACCTCCCTACCTCCCATAAGTACTGGAAGGACAAGTTCATTGTGGTGGGGGGCTCAGGTTGGGAGTTCCCCGAATGGGAGGAGCCCAAGGCCCCTTTTATCCACAAGACGTGGGGGATTATCCTCAGCGAGAGTAAGCTGTCTAACTATAGCCCCCATTTTATCACTGGACTCTGTTATGCTTATCTGACGATTAATCCTTCTTGGCTATAGGTCGAGGAAACTTCTTCGTGAGCAAGGATATCGAGGTTGAGGTCGCTCGTGCCAGGAATCACGACATTCACTCCGTTAACCTTCTTATAACTGCTGAGAACTTGTCTCAGTACCTGCTCGGTCTTGAGCCTTCAAGTACAGTTCTTGCCTTAGAGAGAGTTACTTTTAGTTTCGATTTTCTTTCCTTATTTTGGGTCCTGACCTCCTTTTGACTGCTGCTTTTGTTTTTCAGCTGAAGCTCCGGAAGAGATGGCAGGAAATAGGGTTTCTCGACCTAACCGCGACCTCCTTCTCGAGGCCCGCCGAGCTCAACCCGTTGGTGGACAACGAAGGAGGAGGGCAGCTCAGGCAACTGAGCTCAGTGTCGACAACTTTCTTCACTACGACATTGAAGATTCCCAAGCTCAGCTCCCCTCTACTGGTAAGGATAAGGAGCATGGCCAGGAGAGGGAGGAGGAATTGGAAAGGAACAAGAGGGAGAGAGAGCAGAGGGAAGAGGATGACCGTGCCACCAAGAAGCAGAAGGGCACGGATACTTCTGCCCAGGCCGAACCTATCTCGCTGAGGTCCCATGACGATGGGCCCAGCCTTCTTACTAACAGGAAACTCTGCCTCGAGGGGGTTAGATGCCTGACCAGTGCTGTTGACGAGCAGGTGTTGGAGACGACCGACCCCGTGGCTCTTGGGACTGAGCTGATAGTGGACCTCGGCCAGGTAATTTCGTTTGTCTATAGTTGTTCTCTTTTGAATTCAACAATTTTTGGTGGATAATTTCTGATGTATTTAGCTTTTTTATGCTTCAGCATTTGGTTGCTTTTTATGCCTTAGCATTTTAGCCTGCCTTAACACCTTCTGTCTCTCACACCCTAAAATTGCCTACTCCTTACTCCCCTAAGTGTCTGGTTGTCTGTTGACAACTCTGCACTTAACGGATGGAATTAGGTTGACCCGTGCTCACCATAACACAGTCTGGTTGCCCCTTTTGTAACCCCCTTGGGATTTTGGAGCGTGGAGGTGTGTTTGCATCCATATCCTTTATTAGATGTTGTACCAACTTCATTGTTGTCCCATAGGATGTTTGGGATACCCTTAGGTCTTAATTCCTGTTGTGTATTTTTGCCCTTTTTAGGCAAGGTAAGAGCACGTCTGCTCTCTCTTAAAATACACTTTTCGTCTATGCGAAATAATCCGAAGGGCTCTTCTGTCCCTTGGAGCTGAGTCAATCTTGTTGTCTCAGTCTTACATAGTCCCGAGCTCGTTAGGACTCCAGAACTCCGTAGGTTTGGGCCGAGTTGGGCTTTTGGCCACGGCCTCGGACTTACAGCCTTTTAGACTTTTCAGCCTTTAAATTCTAAAGCTGAACCAGATGGGGACTAAAATTCCCCATCGTGGAATTATTCAATCTTCATTAGGGATTGGTAACATTTTGCTTTGAACCGAGCTTAGTCGAAATATGACACGTATATAAAAGGTAATAGCGAAATTTTATTGATAGCTCATAAATAAGAGTTCAACCACCATTTATTAAAATGTTTTTGAAAATAAACTGAAACTTAAAGGACAAACTGAGTCCTAAAAATGAAATCTCACTTATTTTAAACATAATACTTCTTGAGATGCTCCACGTTCCAAGAGTTTGATACCTTTTTTCCCCTTAGGGTAGCTAGCCTATAGGCTCCGGCCTTGGAGTGCCTTAGCACTTTGTAAGGGCCTTCCCAGTTGGGACCGAGCTTCCCGATCCTTTTCCCCGTAGGGTCCACCTTCCTGAGGACGAGGTCGCCCGGTTGGAAGCTTACCGGTTTGACCTGGGCATCATAGTACTTGGCCATCCTCTGCTGATATACCGCTACTTTGGTAGCAGCTCATTCTCGCTTCTCTTCTACCAAGTCGAGCTCGGTCCTGAGGTCTTCCTCGTTTTCCTATTGGTCGAATGAAGCGGTGCGGTAGTTAAGAAGCTCCACTTCTACTGGGACCACTGCTTCTGCTCCAAAAGCCATTGAGTAGGGAGTTTCTCTCATGGCCGTTCTGGGGGTTGTCCGGTACGCCCATAACACAGAATGAAGCTCATCTGGCCAGGTTCCCTTAGCAGCTCGGAGCCTTTTCTTTATTCCCTTTTTGATTTCCCTGTTGGTCACCTTAGCTTGGCCGTTAGCCTTGGGGTGAGCTTTGGATGTATAATGTACATGTATCCCCTTGGGGTTACAGTATTGCCTGAATTCCGAGCTGTCAAACTATTTTCCCAGGTCAGCAACAAAAACCCGAGGCAAACCGAAATGGCAAATGATGTTTTTCCATATAAAGTCAGTGATGGCCTTCGTGGTGATGGTGGCTAGTGCCTTGGCCTCTACCCACTTCGTGAAATAGTCCACCGCCACCACGACATATTGAACCTGGCTCCTCCCCTTGGGGAATGAGCCAATCAAGTCTAGTCCCCACTGGGCGAACGGCCATGGTCCTCTCATTGAGGTTAAGGTTGCTGGTCGTTGGTGAGAAATATTTGCAAACTTTTGGCATCGTTCGCACTTCTTAACCATCTCCACGCAGTCATGCTGCATAGTGGGCCAGTAATAACCGAGTCTTAACAATTTGTAAGCCAGAGTCCTTCCTCCATGGTGGCCCCCGCAAGTTCCTTCATGGAGTTCTGACATAGCTTTGTCAGCCTCGGTCTTGATCAAGCATCGCAACAGCAGGAGAGTAAAACTTCTTCTATAGAGTACATTTCCCATGAGAGCATATCGGGCAACTTGGACCCTCAGTTTCCGAGCTAAATCCCTGTCCCGTGGGACTATTCCATCCTTGATGTACGCCACGATTGGCTCAGCCCATGAGCCTGTATACTCAACTATCCATGCTTCGGCCAACGGTTTCATTATGCTGGAACTTTCCAAATACTGCAGCTTTACATCCCTTGGGATGGCATCCTCTTTAGCCGTGGCTAATCTAGCGAGCTGGTCCGCCTCAGTATTCTCCTCCCTGGGCACTTGAGAGATGCTGAATTTTGCGAACTTCTGAATTAGCTTTTTAACCAAATTCAAGTACTTGCCCATGTTTTCCTTCTTAGCCTCATACTCCCCATTAACCTGGCCGACGACGAGCTGTGAGTCACCGATGACGGCTAGGTTATGGGCTCCCAGTGCATCGGCGAGTTGGATGCCCGTAATGAGTGCCTCGTATTCGGCCTGGTTATTCGTTACCTGGAACTGAAATCTTAAAGCATACTTGAATTTGGCTCTTTCCGGGCTCTGGAGTACCAGCCCGGCCCCACTCGCGCTCTTGGTTTTTGATCCGTCAACAAGCAATAACCATGGCTTTTCACCTTCATTTTCTTGATCTGGGTCTGGGTACGTATACTCCGCCAAAAAGTCAGCTAAGACCTGTCCTTTTATTGCTGACCTGGGATGGTAGGTGATATCAAACTCCCCTAGCTCGATCGACCATTGAATGAGGCGTCCTGAGGTTTCTGGGTTGTGAAGAGCCCTTCTTAATGGCTGATCAGTGAGGACTTTGATCGAGTGAGCTTGGAAGTACTACTGCAAAGGCGATCTTCTCAATTCTTGGATATCTCGTTTCTGGTCCCCTGAGAGCTCGGCTCGTGTAATACATAGGGTGTTGTACTCCTTTACTTTCCCTGATTAAGACCGAGCTGACGGCATGGGGAGATACCGCCATGTAAAGGAAAAGGTCTTCCCCGGGCTCGGTTCTACTGAGGAGGGGAGGCGACTGTAGGTACTTCTTGAGTTCTTCAAAGGCATGTTCCCCATCCTGTGTCCATTCGAATGCTTTCTTCAAAATTTTGAAGAAGGGCTGACACTTATCGGTGGATCTGGACACAAACCTGCTTAGAGCAGCAATGCAACCTGTCAATCTTTGGACTTCCTTGGTCGACCTTGGTGGGCGCATATCGAGTATGGTTTTAATCTTCTCCAGATTGGCTTCAATTCCCCTTTGAGAGACCATGTATCCTAGAAATTTTCCAGAAGCTACCCCGAAAGCACACTTTAGAGGGTTCAACTTCATGCGGTATTTCCTCAGCATGTCGAAAGTTTCCCGTAGGTCTTCCACGTGCCGTTCACGAGAGTTGCTCTTAACCAGCATGTCGTCCACGTAGACTTCAACGTTTCTCCCTATTTGGGCTATGAAAATTCGGTTAACCAGCCTCTGGTAGGTTGCCCCTGCATTCTTCAGTCCAAACGGCATCACCTTGTAACAGTAAAGTCCTCGGTCTGTGATGAATGCGGTCTTCTCTTCATCTTCCTCGTACATTTGTATTTGGTTGTATCCGGAGAAGGCATCCATAAAACTTAGCAGTTCGTGGCTGGCTGTTGAATCGACGAGCTGGTCTATTCTGGGGAGCGGAAAGCTATCTTTTGGACATGCTTTCTTCAGGTCGGTGAAGTCGACACACATCCTCCACTTACCATTAGCCTTTTTGACCATCAATACATTAGCCAACCAGTCTGGGTAGTGGACTTCCCGTATGGATTTGGCTTTGATGAGTTTTTCCACCTCTTCGGCTGCCGCTTTGTTCCTTTCTGCGGCAAAAGTCCTCTTCTTCTGCTTTATCGGGCGGAAATCCGGATCTACTGAAAGTCTGTGTGAGATGACTCTTGGGTCTATACCGGGGATGTCATCATGTGACCACGCAAATACATCCTTATTTTCCCGTAGGAAACACAGTATCCTGGCTCTATCTCTCCCACCTAGGCCTGCCCTTATTCTAACCTGCCTTTCTGGGCAGCCCGGCTCCAGTTCTTTCAGCACAAGCTCTTCCACCGACTCTCCTTGAACAAGCTTTTCTTCGTCCCTTACGTCTACACCGTCCCCGAGGTATATCTCTATGGGAATCTCCTTGGAGCTCCTCACAGAGTAGTTGTAGCACTCCCGAGCTATTTGCTGACTCCCCCTGACCTCTCCCACATCGTCAGGTAGTGGGAATTTGAGCTTTAAATGGTGTGTGGATACTACCGCCTTTGCCTTATTTAAAAGCGTTCTCCCCAAAATAACATTGTAGGATGAGGGATGGTCTACCACAAGGAAGTCAATCATGTGGGTAACTGACCTTCCCTCTTCCCCTAGAGTTACGGGAAGGGCTATCCTCCCCTTGGGGTAGATGGGCTCTCCTGAGAATCCTATAAGGGTGGACCTGACGGGCCTTAGCCTGTGAGTCTCTATCCCAATTTTCTGGAAGGACGAATAGTACAGGATATCAGCCGAACTCCCTGTATCTATCAGAATTCTCTTGATTCTCCAATTTGCTATCACCATGGTGACCACGAGCGGGTCATCGTGCAGATAACTAACTCCCACCTCATCTTCTGGTGAGAAGACGATGGGTACTTCTTCTTCTAGCTTGGGCACTTTGTAGGGCTTTTCTACTGTGTTGACCTCTAACGCATTCTCGGTGCGGAGTCGCCGCAGATGGGCTTTTCTTGCATTGTTGGACTCTCCGCCTTCAGCTAAACCTCCATGGATTACCACAATTTCGCCTAGCGGTTCATTTCGGCTCTGATTTTTCCTGGGCTCGTTCCTGGGCTGGGGATTGTTTCTTTGCTGACCCTGGAATTTGACAAAATGACTTAGCCTCCCTTTCTGGATCAATTCCTCGATTTGTTGCTTGAGGTCCACACAGTCATTAGTGTCGTGACCGTGGTCACGATGAAACCTACACCATTTATCTTTGGGCCTCTTATTCGGGTCTGTTCGTAACTTTCCATGCCTCTTCAGATCCGGATCATTCTTGAGGTCTCCCAAGACGTGGCGACAAGCGGTGTATATTGCTTGTATTTCTCTGGGGGCCCTCCCCTCCGTGTAGAGATCTTCTGATCCGACTTCTTGCCAATGGCATCTCTGCTAGGGCCTCCCTGATCCCTCTTTCGCTTGTCTGCCTGTGGATATGGCCCTAACGGATAATATCGAACATCTGCACTTTCATCCTTCAAACGTCTAGCATTCAAGGCTTCCTCTGCATTCATGTGTTGTTGCGCCTTCATCATGAGCTCGGCCATAGTCCCTGGCGGGTCCTTGGTCAGATTGAACAGGAGCCGCCCTGAGTTCAGCGCGGCTATGTAGGCCGCGATCAAGACTTGGTCTTCGGCCACCTCGACCTGCATCACCTCTTTGGTAAACCTGCCCGTATACTCGCGTAGGGACTCGTGCTTCCCTTGCCTTATCGTGAATAAATGGGTCGTCTGTTTACGGTGTCTCTGGCCTGCTATAAAATGGCTCACAAAACTTTTGCTGAGCTCCTTAAAGTTCCCAATAGTACCAAGCTTTATCTTGTTGAACCACATACGAGCATTTCCCTTCAGAGTGATTGGGAAAGCTCGACACATTATCTCGTCCGGGATAGCTTGCAGCCTCATCAAGTTCTTATAAGTTTCCAGATGATCCAATGGGTCCGTGAAGCCATTAAAGGTGTCGATCTGGGGCATCTTAAATTTTCGCGGGAGAGGTTCCCTCATTACTTCCATAGTAAAGGGGGAATCTGTATCACGCACCAATTCTTCCACCGTGGTGGGTGTTTTTCCTTTTACTTGCTTCACTAGTCCGTCTATTTGCGCCTGCATGGTTGACAAGGCGTCTAGGTTATTTCCTGGTCGCTCCAACGGCTGGCGCTGCTGCCTCTGAGAACCTTGGTTCTCACTACCCTCATCTTCTTCCTGCCTTCTCGAACGATCGGTACGATCATCATGGTTTGAGGGTTGTGGGTGCGTCGCCGGACGGCTTTCCGTCCGAGGGAGTTGTTTGCAGAGTTCCTCATTCTGCTGCTGTGTTTCCTGCAATGACTTTTGCAAGATCTCTATTTGTTGTTGGAGCACAGCATACATCTCTGCTGTGATCACCGGAGGGCCATCGGCCCATTCATCTCTTATGTTGTGTGATGCCATCGATCGAGTCTGCACCATAAACGGAAAAAGTTCACCAAAAGGAAACAAAAACGATTCCCACAGACGGCGCCAACTGATGACGCAATTCCGACACAGCCTGACGAAGCACCTGCAAAACAGAGTTAAACTAACGACACCGGTGTGGTGTTAGCCAACCAGCCTCCGATGCCTGAGTCAGTCTCTTGTGCGATAGGGTTGAGTATTGTTCAAGTATGGATGACCGGAACAATGTACCTTTGATGAATTATTCGGAGTCGTTTATATAGGCTAACGGAGTGATTGAGTCCTTGTAGGACTTGAACTTTCACCAATGCTTATCTTATTAACGCCTCTAGCTTATTGGAAGCCTCACATTCCTGAACAGAATAAGACTTCCAATACCCTTAGGAGTCTTACGGATAAGCCACCGGGCTTCGCGGGCTTTATCTTGATCTCGTGAGGGAAGAGTTTAAATCTCTATCGGACTTCTAGACCCCTTGGGGTTGTCTCCCCTATCTGGGATGTAAGGACGAGCTGTCCTCGCCCTCCTCCTAGTTAAGGTCTGGCAGTCTGAGCTGCTCTTCCATTGCCGAGCTGTACCTGCTGGCTTCGGCGGTGCCTCTTTACCTCCAGTCCTTGGGATGCTTACTGAGCTCTCCACCATATTCCTCCTCTGCCCGGGCTCTTCATACCGAGCTGGGCTCAATGAGGGCGAGCTGACCTTGTGGTTGATTTAACCCTATCAGATAGCTTTGTCAAAAAAACACCCATTTAGTGTTTTTAATGGTAACTTGATGTTGGATGTTCTTAAAAAAGAAAAAAGCCACATTGCATAGAATGAGTAATGACACTAACCAAAGTCGATTTTTTTTTACGGTAAGATTATCTCTAGGAATATTAGATGACGTGTTTACAAGGAACTCAAAAGTCCACAGCCACCCGGGAGCACTAGATCCATCACTCCAACAACTACAGTTGAGAAATTTCTAATGTAAGATATTAGAAGGCCATTCCATACTTAGCTGACAAGGAAAAAAAATGCAGCTATTTAAGCGTTGGCGTGTTGTTTATGTTCTTCAATTGACAATGAGTGATCCAGAGCAAAAACGAATCCCTTGAGTGCAGTTCCCATTTGTATTGTTGTTTGGGAATTCTTTTAATTTTTATTGGAGGCTTATTTTTGTGTTAATAACACACCATTTATAAATAGTCTACTTGCCACATGCAACGCACGTGCTCACCACTAGTATACTACTAAAGAATAAGACATCTATTTCCCAGCCACTTCCCTGTGAATGATGGCATGTTATATTTTTCATTTCTCCCCATATCGCCTCACTACGAGATACATTGTTTATCAGTTCTCACATAGTGCCATCAATCAATAAGAACATCCAAACAAGACGGTTGGGGATCAATTGTAAGTTTAGCGACGTTGTTACCAAATGTGTGTTGCGCTAGAGGTTAGGAAAATTAGTCTCATTTCCACTAAGCCAGAAGCCAAAAGTTCTTGTGCCGCTTGGTGGTGATTAAATAGCCACCATATTTCCTGCTCTTCCTCCTCACCGCGATAGTCATGCAATTGGCGTTCTGGATGCAGTACTCCACAGCCCTGCTGCGGGTCCATTTTCCTCTCCATATTGTGCGTAGTCGTTGTATCATAGATTGCTTTTTTTTACCAAGAACCAGCAGTGATGCCCTTTCCTGCTTTGCCTCTTTCACAATTGTTGGACCTTTCTCTTGTTCTTTTCCTTCCACCACCGCTACCTCAACTCGTACCTAGTTGGTTGATAAAAAACATCAAATGATTCGAAAACGAAATCTCATAGGCATAGAACTCTCATTATTGTCTGTAATACAGGGATATTATGTCTTGTACTCTTTTTTCAACACGAAACATCATTTGGTGATTCGAACACATTTTTTGGTGGTCGAAATTTTGTTATCTTACTGTTATATATTATACTTGTTATTGCCGCGAAATGCTTAAAGTACGTGAAAAATGGCATGATTAGGAAAAATATTATGGAAGATTAAATAATGGATACCGTGTCTACTTGAACATATTTTGCTTACCTCAGGCCTCCTCGTTTGGCACATGTCTTTCATAGAGCAGAGGAACTCATACGCCCTGTTCCTAGTAGAGTTTGCACCTGAAAAAAAATAAATAGAAAATCATTACTTATAACTGAATGTATTACTACTATGTGTGGTGAGTTTATAGTTTCTACGACGTGTGGAATAGTTTAATTCGATAAAGGATGAGGGACCAAGAGATCAGCTCTTGCCGTAAGAAGAATGATTGGTATAAATAACTCACTTTTTCGTCTTCGACCCTCTTAGTCACTACGAATGCCACTGAACACTAATTATTATGGCTCACAATTTTGAAAAAATCGACATTATAAGGATTCTGTTTAGTGACCATTTAATGGGAAACTATTTCACACCTTGTTTGGAGGGTTTGGTCACATGAAGGAGGACAATGGTGTCCTGACTCTGAACACCGTGAGTAAGTGTCCATTGCAGAGCCCCCTTGGATTCGAGGCCCGAATCAACCACAACCATCACTCTGTTTCCACCTTTGGACTCAGGCTTCAACATTGCGTCACCGTTGAAATCCACTTCAATGCTGTTGTCTGAAAACTCGGCTTTTCTATTGCCATATATTGAATAATGGCTTTGCTTGCATTGTTGAGACTGAGTATTGTTGACTCTAACACGAGCCGTAGTAGCACGGCTCATACAGAAACCAGACAATCCCATACGCACTCGAACCATCTTTTGATGTGAGCCTTTCTAGGTGGGAAATTTCCTTTCGATATAACGAGAAAGAAGATGACATCAATACATGTATGTATATAGGGAGAGAATTTGGAGATGAATAAAATTCTATGTGATTGTGGTTGCATAGTTTGTTCGGTTGACTTTATATCAGCTCCTGGAAAAATGTTTCTGCAAAGCA
Source organism: Gaultheria prostrata (assembly GCA_036023075.1). Taxonomy (NCBI): domain Eukaryota; kingdom Viridiplantae; phylum Streptophyta; class Magnoliopsida; order Ericales; family Ericaceae; genus Gaultheria; species Gaultheria prostrata. The sequence continues at coordinate 16,761 of JAXBDA010004106.1, read as the reverse complement.
CTTTTTATTTTTTGTTTGTTTCTGTTGTTTTTCTAAGTTGGGTTCTTCAACGTGCCTCCCATGAAGATGCTGGCCCATACCCAGACCATATGAATTAGTGGTATTGAAATTTGTGGCGTTCAGTCGAATGCCATTAAATGTACTTCCTTTATCCCAATTTTTTTAAAAGTTAAATATCTATCCCAATTTTTTTGCCCATTTTATATGTTTGTATCATTTTTTAATTGTTTATATTTTTCAATCTATTATTTTCTCCATACCGAATTTTTTGTCAACTTTTACTATTTACAACACATCAAAAAATTATTTATATTTTTAAATCTATAATGATACATTATATATACAATATTGAACTACACAAAAGTCAACGACTTGGAGTGGTACTTAGATGGTATATGTACCTATCAATCAAGCATTTGTTTAACTTTCATTTTTCTAATCCAACTGTATCTAGTTGTTATTTTGTCCAAATTTCATGATTTTGATGATCCTCAACTACGTGCTCGCATTCTGCCGTTCAATAATACCTCCTCTGTGGAGATTCTAAGTCCTCCTTGGAGGTTTCAGATCTAACACTTACAGTCACTCTCTTTTTTGGGATTTTTATTAAAAAAGTATATACGAATATAATCAGTTGTCCGATCTTTTGCGTGATACAATATAGTTAGGTTTTATGCCTTTCCCTTCCGCTAGTTAAAAAAAAGGAAAATACTACGTACCCATAAAATCCACCCAGAAAACTACCCAGAATTTGAAATCAGTGACTCAGATCTACTCCCAAGTGAATCTAAGCCACTGATTTTGAATTCTGGGCACTTTTCGGAGTAAGTTTTTTTTTTTGTATGTAGCACTGTTGTAAAAAAAAATGTCTGTGAATTATCGTTTGTACTTTTGATGCAAATGAAACAAAAGGCTTTGGGAAAAAAAATTCAACTTTCCACATTTAGGTACAGAATTGGACTGAAGGATGGAATAGAGTTGAAATGTCTTAGGATACATTTGGGCCATTGTTTTTGGGAATTGATATTGACACTCCCCAAATTGTTAATGACATATCAATCTCTATACGGACTTGATATTAGCATTCCCTTTATTGATATTGACACTCTCCTTTTGGAGTGCCATTAACAATTTGGGGAGTGCCAATATCATTTTCCTTGTTTTTTATTGCTCAACTGGTAACCATCTCTTGGTTGATTTGTAGGTCACTAGAGTCCAATAGCTCATAATTGTGAGAGAAAATTTTGTGTTGGACATCCATTTCGTCGGAAAATTCTACTTCTAGTCTTCTAGATGACTGGGAGTGGGACCCTTCCATAATAACTAGTATTCCCAAAGAGGTTCCACTTGAGAAGTCAATCTATTCTACTGTCATTCACACACGGTCAGTGATCTCCGGCCCTAACACCAATCTCCACCGCATATTTAGTATATAGACCCTGTATAATGTGCTGGGATTTCGCATGACGGTACTCTAAGATCGCTGAATAATTACTCCATAACTCACAATCCACAAGGCTGCTTCGGGACATACGAAGTTGGGGTTGCAAATGAATCAAGCTACTCGCTCGCAGCTCGGTTTGTTTAATAAACGAGCCGAGCTTAACACTATAAAGCTTGGCTCGTTTGTATAGGCTTGACTTGTTTAGTGACTAAATTTGGCTCGGCTCATTAAGGGCTTAACTCGTTTATAACCAAACTGAGCTCGAGTTCAATTTTTTGACCCGTTTAGTTAATGAGCCAAGCTTGAGCTCGACAAAACTCCGCTCGTTTGCACACCTATACAAAGCCCTTGGTGGTGCATGCTTAATTTCAAGATTAAGCACACCCTTCAAAGTGCTCTAATTTGTTCTATTCTGAAAATTCAGAACACCATATGGAACAGAAAACTGATTTTACTCTGCAACTTCGGAATTTAATTGTTGAGAAATGTTTCGTAGGAAGAATGTTTCTTAGAAAAGTGCCCATAGTATTTCGAAAGATAAAAGTGTATCGAATTTCTCGAAAGCCATAACACCCTTGTCCACGGTGAAAATCTACATGAATGGTAGTCCCTCCGTCCATTTTTAAGTGTGTTACCTCGTAATTTCAACTTATTTTCTCTTATATTAACTTTTACAACTTTTACATCTACTTTCCACTACTTACCCTTATCAATATAATAATACTCACTAACTTTTCAAAAAGGAATCTACTTTTAATGGCAAAATAGAAAATGTACCCACTAACTTTTCAAAACACACTTATTAAGGGAGAACCCAAAATGAAAATGTCTACACTATAAAAGGGACGGAGGGAGTACTAAAAACCACGCAAGCTACTACAACGAATAACTACAAGTTAGGAGTAAAATTTTGGATCATTTGTTAGGTTCTAGTAATAACTTATTAGGCCCGTCTCTACTTGCATTTTACTAAAGAGAAAATATTATTTAGACCGGCAGGGGAAAGCCGCCCTTTTCCATCACCACTATGTGTGGGTCCCGCCGTGAATTTATTGTTGTAATCTAAATCGTTCATCTTGTAGGACTCGCAGAGTAGTACATCTATGCAAATATAAAATTTTGGATTTTGTTTTGAGAAATAGATGATCATTAACAATTAAACTTTAAAATCTATGACTGTCCATTTTACAAAACAAAATTCAAATTTTGATATCTGTCTATCTGCAATCAAGTTGATTTTTTACATTGATGTACTATTATGTGGGCCTTATAAGATGAACAGTTCATATCAACAATTTATACATAATGGGCCCACAAAGACAATGGTAGAAAAGAGTAATTTTCCACCGCCTGTGTAAGGAATATTCCCTCCTTACTAGAATAATTGTCAGTCATAACCTATTTTGATACAAAAAGCAACCATGTCTGGTTCTCCCACAAGCGAGATCAGAGTTCGAGCTTTGGTAGAGACATTTGGGGTTTAGGGCTATGGATAGATTCTCTCTTGACTAACTTACTAACTCTCCGGCTAATTGCCCCCGCCTCCCCCCCCCCCCCCCCCCCCCACTATCGAATGGAAAAAAAAAAAAGAAGCAGCTCCAAGCATGGGTGAAGCAGGGGCGGTGTGGTTCGGCGGCGGTCCCGGCGACAACTTTTACAGCCGGAGGTTTTTTTGATTTCGTGTTTTTTTTTTTCCTTCTGTTTTTTCTTTCCCCTGTATGGGTTATTCTCCTCTTTGTGGGACTTTCTCACCCCTTTGTAAGCGTTAGTTGATGATTTCATCTGTGTTTTATGGTTTTGGTTTGCGCTAGGTTTTCTTTCGGGGTACTACTAAATCTTTAACAAACCTTATGTCAACACCTAGTGTAAGTCTGCTTTTGCAGTACGAGCCATAGAGCCTCTTAGCCTGACAGTGTTGTGCTCTTATTTATATTTTAGTAATTTTGGTTCATTCATGTATCTTGTTATCAAATCTCTGTCTTCGGGCATATTAATGAATGACGCTAATTGACTGTTGATAAAAATAAAAAAACAGCTCCAAGCATAAAGTGTGGAGGAATTATCGAGAAGTGATACACGACCATCCATCCACAACACAATCTACAACTCTTCACATACATGTGGGGTCCACACATTAACACCATAATTGTGTGTGGGCTCCACATGCATGTGAGGGGTTGTGGGTTAGGTTGTGAATAGATGATTGTGTACCTAGCATTTTTGGGAACCATGACATGTCCATGCGGATTATGATTAATATATTTAAACCGTGAAGTAGATTCAGGAAAGAGTCTAATTGCAACAGCTCCAAGCATAAAGTGGAGGAACTATTACATTCGCATGCGGATTATGATTAATATATTTACGTACAACAATACATTGAGATGGGTTGATTTTGGTTCTTCAAGTTCCCAAATGAGTTTCCCATCTCTACAACCAGTACACCAAATTAAGGACTCCGTACGTTACCGTACCCTAGAATTTGAAGCAGACGCACTTCTTCAAAATTAGACTCGATAATACGCGTTCAGTAACCACCACAAATGCCCATACGGTTATGTATATATAGAGAGAGAGAGAGATTTGGGGGGGCATCAAAACTGCGTGCCATGCATCCTTTACCCATTGATGTGACGAACCATCCATGGCGGTATTGCTGAGTTGTTTTGATTTTCAATTGGAGTTTCATCAGTGTCTCCAATGCCTGCAGCTGCCTGGTAATTGCCACTGCACGGAAGGAATGTCATACACAGGAGATGAGAGAGACAGATGTGTTACCTAGAATGCGAATGTTACAATATAGAAACATGTACAGGTACATTAATTGCGGTAGGCTTTGATAAACTGGTATCTTAGTTTTTAAGCAAAGAGCTTCCACTTATTCATTTTCTTTTTCCTTTTTTTTTTTTTTTCAATCTGTTCACACAAAACACATTTTGGGGAGTGTCATCACCAGTTCCTTTACATTTCGCTTTTCGAAACTAGGCTCCCTCGAGAAATTTAGTCTATCACATATTATTGTTTCAAACCAAATATAACCATTTTGGATTGCAACTTTCAATGTTCTAGAAAGGAAGGTATATATCGTGTTTCACAACCAGGGTTTTTAAATCGTGGTATTGGTAAAAGTAACAATATTGGTGATACAGCCATATATTGCGTAATATTGGTCCGTACATAGACAAACAAGGGTATGGAAGGTCCACAAGCCTGTTAGATAACTGTCAATGTTTAAAACCCTGTTCCAACGTCCATTTCAAAATGAAAATCGCTAGGCTACTAATGTTCTTTGGTAACTCATACAGGCGCACTTGCATGCGCGTACACAGGGAGAGAAAGCGCGCTAACCAGATGTTTAAGGAGTGCAATGGATGTGACAGAACGGATGATGAATTCAGGTCATTGTTTTCCTGCTCCATTTGGGCCTGTAGTGCTTGTTCCTTTTCCTTCTCCTCCTTCTCCTTTTGCTTAATCTACTTTTTCTTGAAATGTTATATATTTCATGAAAACTGTACGATCGCCTTGGAATAGAATTTATAAAAGATGATGTGTCAAGCTAAAGTTCACCTTCTTTGCAAGCAAGTTATTCTGCTCCTGCAATGCCTTGTCCTGTCACATGAAATACCAAATATATCTAAGAACAGAGTGGAAGGTTCTTTGAAGGGCTACAACAATTTTCTGCAGTAATGAACAGCTGTTTCCAAAACATTAACCACCACAACTGTTCAACTCTTGACACAATTCCTGTAACGAAGATCAAGTACGACAAACGCTATGGAGATCGCTTGGTCGTATCGAGATATGCACAGATATTGTAAAACACTACCTTCCTCTGGGATCCGCTTCGGTCCCTCCTCACTTCTGCAGCTCACAAAACTTCTTATGATGGTGAAGACATGTTAAAAGTTTTTGTTTGTACATAATTCTTGTAGATATTGCCTTTCAGTGGTCAGAAGATGAAATCCATGCAAAACAAATGAACTGAAAATTCATCCCGAATGATGTGGCAGTGATATAAAAATATATGCTTTTATGTTTGTATTGTATTTCCGATCTTTTCTTTCAAACTAAATCCCTCAATAGTATTATTCATACTCACGCACATAGCATTAGATCATTTTACTGAATCAACAAACAAAAAGTTAATTTGTGATCTTACCTTCTTTTGAAGCTCAGAGATGGATTCGAACATTAGTTGGTTCTGCAAGTAAAAGCAACGTGAGTTTGATTTTCATTTCCTATAAAGCACACTAGTGACACAACGAAACAGAGTTTGCTCAGTTTACCTTTTTCGATCTTATGTGTTTGAGAGCAGTCTCGAGCTGGTGCTCCAAATTTTGAAGCTCTTTGAGACTCAACGTATCAAGGTCTTCTCCCATAAAATGCCTGCAACAAAACATAAAATAAAAGCTTTGTTTTAAATTATTTTCTTCTTCTCCATTAATTCGTTTTACGTCTTCATTTATTCCTGTTTCCAAAGCATCAATAATGAAGATTTCGCAAACAATCAGTTTTTTTAAGATGATTTCCCCTTTGTGAAAATAGTTTGTAAAAATACAAAAAAACATCTTTTTGGTGTTTCCTTGAATGGCTAGTTATCGAAACATTCATGAAAATAGTTGTCCAACAACTTTACGATTCTCTAGGTAATAGAAGAACAAGAGACGCCATGCTGACCTTTGGTTCTTTTGTAGAACCTCCAGCCTGACCTTGAGCTTTGCATGTTCCAGAGTCCAGCTTCCCTGGACATATTTTAGCACATGGTCTCACATACTTGTCTAATTTGCAAGAGTATATGAAGAAATATCAAATTACTGACAATTGTATCTCGCTGTAGTGATTCTACTACATTTATTTGCTCTGTACCACTGGCCTACCTGTGATTCAAGATCAGTTGCAACAAGCTGCCTTTCTGCATATGAGTATCTCTCATATCTTTCAAGGATTCTTTCCATGCTGTCAAAGAAAAACCATGCTAAATTTTTTAAAGAAGTTGGTAGTGGATATGTGACTTTAAGTCAGATCTTCAAGCACCAATAAAAACTTTGGGATTAATATGATAACATCCAATATTAACAACCTTTCTGATTAATAAAAAAATAATGTATTGAGACCAAATTAAGCACACCACTCTAAAATCACTAGCATGCATTGTCAAGAAAACTATAATTCTATTTCTTCCCTGATAGATAAAAGAAGAAAGCATAAGCATTACCATGTATGCTCTAAAATCATTTCAGAAAGCCAACCAACCTGCCAACCCAGCAGAAATGAACCATAACTTTTCATTTCACTTTTGTTTTATTTTTCAGTCATACTTTTGTTCTTTTTTTGTCTTTCTTTTTCTTTTTTTAGACATCCACTCGTTATCACAATCCAAATGGCCTGATTACATGTATAAATATAGGACCACAATTCATGACTGTAATCCTCATAGTATCACCCTCTTTTTCCACTATACATTGTAGTCATTATAGCAGCATTACTTTATACGTAAACGGAAAAAATACCAGAATTCTGATAAAAGTAAAAACAAGTTCATGTTTGAATAGCTGTCCTATCACAGAAAAGGTTCTTCGATGAGGGTTTTGATGCAACTGTCTTCTTGAAACCCCCACCTTCAATAGCAAGAATTTTCATGGCCATTTCAATGTGTAAATCTTGTGAAAGATCTTCATTTGAGGAGCATTCTGCTGTCAGCCTGTGCTTTTGCAAGTTTTTGTGGATTGGAAACTTCTCCATATCTACCTAACCTGCATCCCCTAAACCTATGTACCCGCATTGTCCAATAAGGATATATGCACATATAATGACCTCAATTTCTAACTCTTCATGTTTGTCATCATGGATCGCTTTCTTCACATTTTTCTTCTTCAATACACACGACTTTCAGTAATCTTTTCCATCATCTTCTATTTTCAATTTTCATGACCTTTTTCCTTTCCTTTTCTAGCACATTTTCTTTTTGTGAGCTACTTCTCAAAAGTTTACTTCAACTCTCATCTCCTAGAGTTGTTTAACTGTATTTGGGTGGTAATAGCTACTTATCATAGGTATTGCAAGAGATAAGCTCTAGGATGAAGAGATATATAAATTGGACCGATGCATTTGCTCCTTTTGTGAAATATAGGGTTCTTGTCTAGAGCAATAGCTGAGTAGTTGTCGATGTTGATCTCTATGGGAATTTTTGGGGGGACAATGTAAATGTCGTATCCCCCATGAAGAAAGCAATTCCCATGGTGCTTCTCCTTGTACCTTAACATAGCGTAGTATCCTCTTAGCTATATTTAGATGTGATTGGTTCGGCCGCTTCGGCGCCTCCATGTATTGGCTATTTGACCAATTCAATAGAGAATATCTGCCCGTTGCACGTTAGGAGCTTAAATTTCTTCTAAACAAACTCTGGAAATAGTTTGGGTCAACACCTTTGACTTCGCTATTCCTGAGTTCTAATCCACTCACCAATGGAATAGTGACTCTCTTACATGTCCCCATGCTAAAACACTTTAGAACCTGTGTAACATCCATTGAGAAAATGTGCCATGAGCTCGATATTTTGTCATCTCGAACTCTTGAAGCATTGTCTGCTTGAAAGATTTGAATATCAGATCGCCTATGAATAAACACACATAGTATGCTTTCATCAATTCTTAAACCATTTGACCAACCCATTCTCGGAAAAGTATTTGTCAATCGTTGGATTTGATGCACACTGAGGTTGCTTCGTTTGTAGAGAGCCTTTGTTGGTCTGCACACCTTGTCTTCACGGCCTTCCTTCACATATCCCGATGGCTGATGGACAGAAATTTCTTCACCCAGAAATCGATTAAGAAAGGCTAAAAGGATCATTTCTTCCTCTAGCTGGTAGATGTTCCATTGTGTTTACGAAGCTAATGAAATCAAAAGCCTGGTTGTTTCTAGTTTGGCACTAGGGCGAACACTTTGCCAAATTCGATGCTTTCCTTCTTCTTGTGGTCTTCAATTATGACCCTATCTTTGTACCTCTGCACTTCTATGTTGGCATCCCTCTTGGTTTGATGGACCCATTTAACTCCAATTGCCTTACGGCCTTGTAACAAAATGTTCAGCTCCCACGTCTTGTTCTTCTCTTTGGTGTTGATTTCCACATCCTCTGATATCCTGTATTTTGCTTCTTCGTTAGCCTCTTCAAAGTCAATCGGGTCACCACCCACGAATAGACACTAAATGTCCATATCTTCAATCGTGTCTGTTAGATTTCTTCTTTTCTTCGGTTTTCCGATTGAGCTACCATCAAGACTTGAGCTATCTTACAATGAACATGATGATGGATCACTTCTCTATGGTAAGGGGGATCTGCCATTCGTCATTGGCTTGTCAATAACTTCTTCTAGTTGCTCTATCTCTTCATCTTCAAGGAGCTGTATGTCCTTGATAGCTTCAGCTTGGTCCCAGTACAGAGCTTTGATCTTCAGCCTCCTGGGTAATGAGATTCTATAGATTGTATCCCATGGTGCTATCAACAACAAAGATGCAATTTGGCCGGAACGGAGGGAGGTATGGGTGGCGGCCCAGGGCCACCCCAACCTTGCGAGAATCACTCTATATATATTATACCGTATAAAATGTGCTTTAAATTGTAATAATGTACGTTGTAAAATAAAATAAATAAAATAAATAACATATATAATAATAGATGATTTCATATAGCGAAAACAAATTTTAGGTTTAATGTTCTATGCTCTGGAGAGTAAAAGACACAATAAAGGTGTAAAAGTTTAAATGGGAGTAATTTTAGAATTCCCAGACAATGTCACAAAGGGCCTGGAGTAAGCAAATTTCATAAAACAAAAGAAAAAAGGGCTGAACTCAGAGAAGCAGATCGCCGAATTAGCCAAAGAATTATTAGAGCTTCAATTGTTGCTCAATGAGGTTTATTTTCTCTTTTTTGTTCAAGTCCCAATCAATTGATTAGGTTTCTTTAGTTTGGTCCTGTTGTGTGTCGCTTCAATTCGAGCAAAGGGGGTGAATCGGCATGTTCCTTATGGACAGGCTCAGGGCCATCCAGACAACCACTGATGCTGTAAGCAAGGTTGAAGGTTGAGTCTGGACCGTGGCGACGCGAGACAAATCTATATAAACTCATTTCCTTAAGTTTTAGTGTTTGTATGCTCATTCTTGGTGAGAAAAGTAAAATTGAGAGAGATCGGAGTGCTTGTAATCCTTATTGATTATAATGGATTGATTAATCTTTTCCCCCCCATGGAGTAAACGCATAGTCTGTGTGTCGTACCACTTAAATCACTCCATAAGAATAAATCTTGGGAATTGGTTAAATTACCTAAAGGGAAAAAAGTCGTTGGGTGCAAGTGGGTCTATCAAAAGAGTGAAGGTTTGGTAGAAAAAGAGGTGAAAAGGACAAGGCTCAGTTAGTTGCTAAGGTTTACTCACAGAAGGAAGGAGTGGACTATAATGAAATCTTTTCACTATTTGTGAAGCACACTTCTATCCGAGTAATATTGACAATGGTCGTGCATGAAACAGAGTTAAAGGTGTTTTATGTGAAAATTGCTTTCTTCCATGGAGACTTAGACGATCAGGTTTACTTGCAATAGCCCAAATGCTTCAAGGAACTTGGGAAGCAGGAATATGTGTTTGCTAAAGAAATCATTACATGGCTTGAAGCAGTCTCCCAGCCAATGATACAAGTACTTCGATTCGTTCATGGTGTTGCATTGGTACACACGTTGCGAATATGAATGTTTCATATATTATCGATATTTGCAGAGGGTTCTTATATTCTTCTTGCTTTATATGTTGATGAAATGCTAGTAGTGGCAAAAAGTAAACAGGACAGTGAATTTGACATGAAAGTGTGAAGTATTCATTTAGTTTGTTGTTACTTATCTTTTATGTTAAGGGTAGTTTAGTCCTTTTGTATTATTAGAGTCAGTCTATATAACCCCGTCATTAGTCTTATAATACTTAATCTTCTAATTATGCAATAGACATTATGTTCTTCGCTCTTCTGCAACTTATCATGGTATCAGAGGCTCAAAGCCCAATGGGGATAGTTTGTTTGCACCTCCGCCATCGTTGGAATCAGCAGTAGATTCACTGTTCACGCAACACTGTTCATCGAGTACTGTTCATCCGAGGTAATGTTCACATGTTATTGCTCACGCAGTACTATTCATCGCGTTAATATTCAGGCAAAACTGTTCTTCTTCTTCTTCATTCCTTGGGACAGTTCTCCACTCCTTGGGACTGTTCTACTTTGTTTGAGGCTGTTTGGGGTACTGTCCAAAGCTGTTTGGGTTACTATTTGCACTATAGCGTACCATTTCGAACTATTGGTGGTCTTTCTTGCTGTCCAAGACTGTTTGGGGCACTGTATTGCACCGTTGCACACTATTTAGATTGTTTGGGGCTATTCGCGTTGTTAAGGACTGTTTGGGGACTCCTTTTAATGTACATCTGTTTAACTATCTCTTGAGTACTAAATCATCTTCATGGCACTAGTTTTGCATTGCGTCCTTTTCCTTAGAACATAATTCTTCCCCCTTTTTCTCTATGTCATTCTAGGTTAAGACATTTGTTTAGTGAGTGTCTTAAACTTTCAGTTAAGTCAGGTCTTTGAGGAAAATTTATGTTAGTGAGTTTTCTAAGTGCAGTGGTTGCAATCGAGGCTATTTGGGGTACTGTCCAAAGCTATTTGGGTTACTGTTTGCACTATAGCGTACCATATCGACTATTGGTGGTCTTTCTTGCTGTCTAAGACTGTTTGAGCCTATTTTGCACTGTTAGGACTGTTTGGTGACTACTTTTAATGTTTGTACATCTGTTTGACTATATCTTGAGTAAATCATTTTCATGTGGCACTAGTTTTCCACTGCGTCTTTTTTCTTCCCCCTTTTTCTCTCTGGCATTCTCGATTAGGACATTTGTCTAGTGAGGGTCCAAAACTCTTAGTCAAGGCAGGTAGCAAGAAATATTCTCTGGGTGAGTTTGCTGATTTTTTTGCCACTCATGTAACCGGGCGTGCTGAATGCAAACATCGTCGTCTTCTAAATACTGCACGATCTCGTCTTCTTTCCTCCTCTCTGCCTCCCGTATTTTGGGGAAAGGTTGTGCTCACTGCAACTTATCTTTTAAATCATGCCTACTCCACTTCTTTCTAGCTAGGTCATCCCCTTCTAAACAGCTCTATGGTCAGGTTCCTAACTATTGTCATGGTCAACCTTCTTCATCCTTCTCCATAAGTGTGACCGCACTAAGCTAAGTGCCCGTTTTGTCTTATGTATCTTCTTGGGGTATGGAATCAAGCAAAAGGGCTAACGTGTTTATGATCTTATGACCATAAAATTGTTTGTGTCTAGGCATGTTACTTTTCTTGAGTGTTTGCCTTTCCTCTCTCTACTGTTCAAGTTTGTCACTGTCGCGAAAGCATATCTTGTGAACATTGATTCATTCCCATTAGAGGAGTATGTTCGTACCCCCGATGTATCTGATGTTCCAATTGTCCCCGCTGCTCCTTTTGGTTCTCACCTCCTTCCCCCTTTTAAAAAATTCTAGGTCCATCGTGCACCAACTCCCTGCCCTCCCGCTACTTCTACAGACTCTCATCTTCCTGACCACTGGTATCCTTCTCGTGATCGTCTCCCACCGGTAAGACTTGGCTTTACTGACTAATACTTGTTTTTCCTCTTCCTATCGCTCTTTCTTATCTCGCATACATACATCGGTCCTACAAAGAAGCTTGTAATGATCCTCACTAGGTGAATGCCATGAATGACGAGCTTACTGCTCTTGCTAAGATTCAGACTTGGGAATTGGTTCCCTTCCCGGATGATAGGAATCTTATTGGCTTCAAATGGGTTTACAAAGTTAAGACTAATTCTAATGGTCCTGTAGAGTGGTATAAAGCCCGCTTAGTTGCCAAGGGGTTTTCTCAAGAATGGTATGGACGATGAGGATACCTTTGCTCCTGTTGCAAAACTAATCACTATTCATACTTTGATTTATGTTGTTGTTATGCGCTAGAGGTCTCTATTTGAGTTGATGTTAAAAATGCATTATTTAATGGTTATCTATATGAGGAAGTTTATATGCATCCTCCTCCGAGGTTCTCTCATGCCTCTGGCCTTGTTTGTCATCTCCGTCGTGCTCTGTATGATCTCAAACAGTCTCCCCATGCTTGGTATGTATGTTTTCATGACGTGGTTCGACAGATAGGCTTTCAGCCTAGCCCCCACGACTCTGCTCTTTTTGTTCATCGCACTTCTCATGGTTTGGTTCTCATGTTGCCCTAACTAGACGACATGATCATTATTGGTTCTGACTCTGATGTTATCAGTGAGGTGAATTATCATTTATTTCATGAATTCAAAATGAAAGACTTTGGTCTTCTTCGGTATTTTCTTGGCATTGAGAGGTTGCCTCCTCTCATAAAGGTTATCTCTTGTTTCAGACTAAGTATGCGGCCAACATTCTCCATCGTGCTTAGCTTAGTGATGCCAAAATATTTGATACTCCTATTGAGTTACATGTTAAGTTCTCTGCTTCTTATGGGTTCCCCTTGCTGATCCAACTGAGTATCGTGAGCTTGTTGGTTGTCTTGTTTATCTCACTGTCACTCGACCAGATAACACTTACACTGTGTGTGTTGTTAGTAAATTTGTTTCTACTCCTCGGTCTACGCAATGGGTTGCCTTGCTTCGTATCCCGCGCTCTGTTTGTGTCACCATGTTCCAATGTTTACTTCTTGCTTCTTCTTCAGAGTTGCTCATGCTACCTCTGAAGTTATTTAGCTCTGCTGACTTTTATCAGATATGGGTGTCACTCTCTCTTCCCCTACATCTATTTATTGTGACAATAAAAGTGCTATTCAAATGTCCACAATTTGGTTTCCTATGAGCGCACCAAGTGTATTGAAATTGATTGTCACTTTACCATCATCTTCAGTTGGGTACCATTGCTTTACTGTTCGTCTCCTCTTCACTTCAGTTAGCGGACTTCTTCACCAGCTGCTCGGTTTCGTTTTCTTCTTTGGCAAACTCTCGATGCTTTCCGGCCTTGCATCATTAGTTTGAGGGAGGGTGTGAAGTATTCATTTAATTTATTGTTATTTATCTTTTATGTTATGGGTAGTTTAGTCCATTTATAATTATTAGGGTTTGTCGACGGTTATTAGGGTTAGCTGATATGACCCCTTCATTAGTCTTGTAATACTTAATCTACTAACTATGCAATAGACGTTATGGTTTTCTCCCTTTTGCAACTTGTCAGAAAGATTTTGGAGTTGCCAAGAATGGTTACTTGTAGAGGGTGTTGCAGAGGTTCAACAAGTAGGATGCCAAGTCCATAACTACCCCGCTTACGACGCACTTTAATCTCTATGTGAAGATGCGTCCTAGTTTACAAGATGATTGAAAGCACATCTTGAAAGTGCCCTATGCTAAAACAATAGGGTGTCTTATGTAATCTGATGAAGTGTAAAAGAAACATATCGCATGGAGTCAGTGTAGTTATATGGGCATAAAGATATCTCATAGGCACTCGTGAATTTTAGGATAGTGTTTGATCAAAAAGTAGCTTTAGAAGACGTGGTTGATTATGCCACAGTTTATACATTTTTGTTTTTAGGAGGTCCTGTTAAAAGTTTACTCTTTACGATACGGTGGTTTTATCTACCATGTAGGCAGAGTACATGGCAGTGACTAAGGCAAGAAAAGAAGAAGTTTGGCTTAAAGGTTTATCAGTGAATTTGGTTTCATACAGGACAATGTGTTGTTGTAATGTGACAATCAGAGTGCAATTCACTTGGCTAAGAATCAGGTATAGAGTGCAAGAACATATGTGCCGTATCACATGATTCAAGAGTGGTTAGCATCGGGAGACTTAACAAGGTTCACACTCATGAGAATTCGTCTGATATGTTGACAAAGCCGGTTACTACGGACAAGTTTAAGTATTGCTTGGACTTGCTCCATGTTCTCTCCTACTAATTAAGAGGAGAGAGTGGAGAACTCATACCCGTAACGGGAGTGCAATTGGGGGCTACAGCAGGCTTGTCTTTAGGATGGTTCAAATTGAAGCCAACATGGAGATTTGTTGTGTGTGGCTCCGACTTGAGCGAATGGAGTCGAACTAGCATGTTCTGTCGGGACGACCGATGATGAAAGCAAAGTCGGTGGTTGCAGTAAATCCTGTAAAGAGGGGCTTGAGGTTGTCCGGCAATCACGACGTGAGACAAATAGTGTGTTTGTAATCCTTAATGATAATAGTGGATATTTGTCCCTTGATCCCCCCTGTCAAGTAGATACACAATTTGTGTATCGAATCACGCAAAACTCTGTTGTTCTAGGTTATTGCTTGCCTTCTTTTCATTCATCTTTGTTGTTCGTATTATAGTTCGATTCATTGTGTCTTCCACATATTGCACGACAGGTCACAATTTTTATGGAAGTGGGTTAGCTTGTGAATCTTCAAACTATAGGTATTGGTCAGATATCCTTACATTTCATAATCTATGTAGAGTGGGTTTTGGGTTACTTGGATTTTGAGAACAGAACTTCAATTGTCAAAATTAAACTAGGGTCGAGAATCATATGGGCCTATGGGGTTTGAATTTATGTTTGTATGTATGTTTAGCCACGTAGGAATAGAACTTGTAGAATATTATTTCTTAGATTTCATGCTTGAATTTCAAACTACATGCCAGAAAAACTTTGAAATTCAATGATCATGTGAATATGAGGAATTTTAAGTTCTAAGTTTTAGGCTCCCTTCTATATAAATCCTAGCTAGCTCCGTCTCTGCTTCTCCAAGTTGGTCCTCTTAGCCTCTGAGATCTTCACGTAGGTTGTACAACCGACCATTTTAACATGGCTTGCACTTGAGTTGTGCAAACTCTTGGCTTCATGGGTATCATGAACTGAAGTCTCCTACTCCTAGAAGGACATCGATACACTATATATTGCACATGCCACTGCTTCTGCAGATGTGCAATGCCACAAATATGGTAAGAATGGTTATTGTAGCTTTTAATGTATAGAGAAGGATGCCTATGAACATGTTAAAGAAAATGAAAACCTGGCAGAGGATGATAGTGCTACTAGAGCCTACAGTGCTACAAGCTTATGTTATATCTTCAAAAGAGAAGTGAGCTGTCTTATGAAGACATCAAGACAACCAAGTTTAGATGGGGCAATGTTGAGAGAAGCTTCATTAGAATTGTGTGAGTAATGGAGTATTGGAGCAAGGGAACAAGATAATGGGATCATTAATACGAGATAGGGATCCAAGCCAGCAAATGACAAAAGCTGGAAGTTCAATGAGTTAATAAAGGAGTTGGGAGATGAGATGATTGAGAGTTAGTTTATAGTGTGCTTGTAATTTGATTATGTATATATTGAGTGTTTGTGAGAAAAGTGAAATATAGGAGTCCATACTTCATTGTATGGAAGAAACAGTAGACACAAAGAGAGAAGAGACCAGATAGAGACAGTGAGCAGGCAAGCGAGCGAGGGAGAATTAAGCTGTGAGAGAAGTGGGTTTGTAATGTGTGAGTGTAATTACGTACTTAATTAATATTGTAATAAGAGTGCTTTTTTCTTTTTTATCATATTGTAATAAGAGTTTGATTGGATGTGTTTGAGGAGATGTTATAATAACTCCCTATACTTACCAAGTGAAATAAGCATCACATAGTTCAAGGAATTGTTCAATGCCAATTCAAACATTCAATGAATTGTTCCTATACTTACGAAGTGAAATATCACATAGTTCTTCAGATACATACATACAATGGTTATACTTGATTCAATTTCCACAAACTACCCAGATTTCTACTCCTAAAAAGACTGCAAAAGAAGCATGTTTGAAAAAGAAAGGTCGTATCGTATGCTGGGCTTTTAAAATCAGCACAAGCAAAAGTTGCACCGACTTCAACTGATGCCTTTTAATTTTTATTTTCAAGAAAAAAAAAGTCATATATGTACTAAACAAAAGCCTAAAACAGTCCGCTCTAAAGCAAATCCTAAAATCAAATAATAAAGCAAACAAAATTGCAGGACAAAAAAATTATCATAAAAGCCTCCAAATATCAGAAAAAGAAAAATAGGGCAATTTTTTATTTTAAATAAATATATATATATAGACAGAGGCGGAGCCAAGGGGGGTCAAGCGGGGTCACTTGACCCCACTGAGTTGTCAAATTTTAATAGGATAGGTATAATATTTTTTAGAATTTTGTATTTTTGCCCCTTATATATGGTATTTTTTTCCCAACTACTTGCCCTCCTTACCACTGACCACACCAAATAAATTTTCCTTTG
>JAXBDA010004105.1:0-30653 GCA_036023075.1 Gaultheria prostrata | reverse complement strand
GAGGTTACCCACAAAATCACGCAAGAGATTTTTATCATCATGATATTCCCTGGCGCGGGGAATATATTCTTCTGCAGTAAATCTCTGAACCCGGATTTTCCGACAAGACAGGTAACAGACAGAGCCGACCGGCTCTCAAAGAGAGCCTTCCGGGCCTGATATCAAAGCGGTCCGGTCTTTGCAAGGGACAAAGGCTGCCCGGTCTAGGTTTTAAAGCCGTCCGGTCTTCTACTCCTCACTTCTGAAAATTCTTTGTTGTTTTTCAAATGGTTTTAAAGGCGCGACCAATCATTTCAAGGTATTCTACATATTTTCATTTATTGATCATCGGGGAGACGCAGGGTCAAAATTGGGGTGTCTACACGCACGTAAATCATGCACGAGACATATAATGCAAACATAACTTAGGCGTATCACATCACACATAGAGAACATGTACTTAATTAGGCATAATTTGTACTACTAAATCATGATATGCAAAATTAAGCACCTTGGTGTTACACAAATAGTATCTAAGCTCATGAAACTATAAACATACAGCAGAATGGAATGTAAAAAAATTAGCAAGTTATACCTGAATGGAAGACTGAGAAAAGTTGCGGAGCTGAATTCAACCAATGGCCAAGCTCAAATTATGGTTCCCAAAGATGATCTTAGTAGTTAACCCAAGAACAATGCCACTAAAATTTTGATGATCGGCCCAAAAAATAAAACCCTCAAAACGCCACGAATCTTTAATTCTGAGTCTACTCATGCCAACAATTTAACTGATAACAAGAAAATTTAAACATTACTTCACTTGAAGTATGGGAGGAAAAAGGAAGATGCTAGAGCAGTCACAGTAAGCTATTTGTAGATACCCCAATCGAGTTTGCACTTGATGAGGGCTTTCACTACATAGGATGGCCAATTAGAGTCACAAATGAGAGTCGCCACTTGGTTTGGGCTAAACCAAGAAAAAGCCTTGCCAAAGATTCTAGGTTTGGGAACTAAGGGTACGGTGAGGGGAAGGTGTTAGGCACCCCTCTCCACCTAGCCACAAAGGCTAGCCCGTACTCACTCAACATAAAGCTGTTAAATTATTTCAAAAGACTTTGCAAATAAACTGATTAATTAGCCATTAAACAGATATGGGTGACAATAGGAAATAAAACACATACGGGATAGGGGGAGAGGATCACACAATACAGAATAAAGAATAAAATTAATTAAACTATACGCACATTGAACTACCGGCCGACAAACTAATATGTCGGTCGGCAAAAGCAACAATTGCAGCAAATTGATTAATCGGTCGACACAACGATGTGCCGGCTGATATTCCACATTAAACACCGAGAACAGGCATAACACAAACAGATTAAAATTCAATAGAAAACAAAATTAACTACTCTGTATGCATATCGATGTGTCGGCCGGCAAAAACCAACAACTGCAAAAATTGATTAATCGGCCGACACATTAATGTGCCGGCCGATATTTTATATGGACACTAGAAATAGAGAAAACACGAACAAATTGAATAAAGAGAGTTTAGAAAACACCGACAGCAATACGCAAAGTGGTACGGTCAGTCAAGAGACTGTGCAAAAAACGTCCACCACGATACCTCGGTTACTTGATTATGCAATCAAGGCTTGATTTGCGCAGCCCTTACAGATTAAAGGCACAAAACGCCAATGAATAGTGTGAAACTCCGTTGGGTTTGAAGGTTTTGGCTACCCTTTTGGTGTTTTCACTCACAAAACTGCTAGACTCTCGAAATTCGTTGCTTGCTGGTCTATCGGTCGCCACATCGACTTTGCGGCCGACACTTTGAGACAACACAGAAGCCCAAACTTCGCGGGCTAGCTCCGGGCTCTACCAAACTCCAATTTTGACGCGGTTTGGACCGTTGGAAAGCTTGTTAAGTATACTTTCTAGCCCAATTGGTCTTGATCCAAAATAATTTGTTCAATTAAATATATGATGATTTTACCCTCAGTGGGTAAAAAATGAATGATTTTGGTAAAACGCTCCCATCTCCCTCATTTTAAATTGGATTGAGACATATTATATATCAATAAAAAGGGTTTTAAGAGTTATAAAAGATGGCGAAATCAAACCATAAAAATAAGAAAGTTTGGTTTATCAAAAGTGGGCCGAAAGCAGACCTAACGTCAATTTATCGAGCCAACTAAGGCCAAAACACGTTCTAAGTGTCATGCGTCACTTCCCTCCCTAATTCTAAGGCACTATTCATACCCTAAGAGTTCCAGATAGTTCCAAAACATCTCATTCCTCACCATAGCATACGAAATCATATTCGTCATCGGTATCTCGCACGTGGCGGAACTTAAAATATCTACTAAGCCAATTTAGTGTGTCTGCACTATTTAACCTATTGTTTGGGCTTTTAACTTCTTTGAATTAGAAACTTATTGAGTGCGAGCGTGCCAGAGAAAGATTATGTATCTTCTCTCTCAGATTTAGTTTGGAAACCCAAAACTAATCAGACGACTGTGGTTTAATGGTTCAATTACCTCAATTAGGAGGTTTTTTCTTTCAAAATGAAGAAATGCAAACCAATTAACATAGGAAATCAAAGAACAATAAAGAAACAAGATACTTTGATTAACAAATCAAAAGTAAACTTACTTCGAGATCTTCTTCAACTTCAAATGGAACAATTACAATTACTTTGAACACAGGATGATTACAACAACTACTCCTACAAATTACTCTCCTAAACTACTTCGAACTGAGTTCAAATTCCTAAAACTACAATCCTAACTGCCAAAGAACAAACCAAGCATCATTTTTTAGTGTTGTTTGTTGAAGATTTGTCCGGGGGTCTTTCATTCTTCAACTTCTTCTATTTATAGATGTTGTTTGCAGTTTGAACTTCCAGCCTGATTTCTTGGCTTCGAACTTCATTATGACACTTCTAAAAGTCTGATGCTTCCCTCCTAAAAGATCTTGAATTTGAATTTGCACGGTTACTCATTCAAACCCATGATTTGAGATCAAAAAACAACTTTCCTCCTTAATCTAATCTGCTTCTCATATGATAACTCCATCTGTTAACTACTCAACCTTACACGTGTACTTTACCAACTGCCAATTGCTTATTCTTACACGTATATCTTTATCAACTGTCAATTGTCTACGTGTAATAATATAACAACTCTCAATTGTTCCTTCTTACACGTGTTAACAATACAAGTTTCATGTCTTTTGGTAGTTTATAATATAACCTCGAAGCCCTTTTACTTATCTTTAGGTTATTTCCTGGCTATAACTGCCAATAACGACTTCTTAAAATCAAATAATACAAATTTGAAGGCTATAACCGCCAATAACTGCCTTTTAATTTAAAGGACACAACGATGCCTTATTGATCTTTCTTATAATCAATATGACCTAGTACTTCCAACTAGACTACATATTACCAAAGTTTGGTATTTCTATACACGTGTCTATGAATAATTGGATTTGAAGATTTCTTATGTAAACACCTATAACAAGAGAATTTAAAGATTACTTCACTTGAGTCTACTCATACCAACATTTTTTTCCCCCTTTCATGTTGTTTGGTACCCCAGATTTTAGAGATTTAGTAGCAGGGCAATATGGGAACAGTGATGACCTATGCAGCACGAACACGAAACTTCTTCCAAAATGGGGACAAGGACACGGCAAGGGCCACGGTAATAATGAATTTTTATACTAATGTTGTTAAATGTAAATTCTAACCATAAACCATCAAAATCCAAAACGAATGAAATTTATAAAACCTGAGATAATAATATAAGCATATTGTTGCATCAATATGTTTGTATACATTTCAAATGCATGCAGAGATATTTGACATAGAGAGAGATTCAGCGAGGGCCTGATGTGCGCAATAGACCCAGGGCTTCGACTGTGATATCTTCTTCTTTTTAGGCATCGACTCGGTGGCCGATTCGATTAATGAGTTTCTAGCGTTGAACCCGTGCTATGCACGAACGAGATTAACATGCACGCACAATGTATGTAGATTGCAGAATAAGTAGCAGGTGGACGGTGGACCCCTATCATACACGTTACACACATAATATATCTAGTATCTAGTTAAGATAATGGTAGTCGGTGAACATTAAACAAAAATTTATAATTTCCTGGAAAAAAACAACAGTAAATTTGAGCAATAAATTTGGAAAAAAAATACTCACACTGTAGGATAATAATTAAAGAAACTATTATGATGAATACTGATAATTGAATAGTGATTAAAACGAAATATGGGCCCAAAAAGCATACCTTTTCTGGGTGCTAGTATGGGATCTGAATTGAGCAGAGTTCTATCAGAATAGGAGCGGAATACAATCTTACGTAATTAACCAAAAAAGCACGAACTGTGAATTGAGCGGTTTTTCCCCAATGTAGTAAAAAAACACACCTTTGAGAGAGAGAGAGATTACTCAACACCTTCGTGATCAGGAGACTCAGAGTGGGAGCATTTGAAGGACCTTAACCTCAGCATACAGAAGTGACTGTCGAGCATTACATTCGTTGGAAATAGAGTGGTGCATTTGAAGGAGCTTTATTGGTCGTAGGAAGGAACTGAATGTGTTTTTGAACGCGGGGGGAACTGAATGTGCTTTTCTCATAGTGAGTCAGTTTTGTTTAATTTTTTTTTTTTGTTTTTCTTGTTTTTTTTTTTTGGAGTGGGTCAGTTTTGAACTTGGATTTTTGTGCTTTTGTTTGGGATTTTTTTTGTTTGGCCTTTGGGTGAACGTGTATGGAAAGCAGTTAAATGAAGTGGGGCTTTGGTGTGTACGTGGAGGGGAGAGAGTGCTTCTATGTGGTAATTTGTGAAACTTGGTGGGGGCAAAACAAATTCCTATAAGGTATTGATAGAAAGATATACTCCATTTTGTAGCTTAAATGCACTTTTAAGCCAAGTATTTGAAATAATAACATACTACCCACCAAAATGACATACCCCACTTTGTGTCCACAAGGCTCCATTAAGGTGTCACGAATGTTGCGTAGAAATATTAATTCCGCGAAAGTGAATTGAAGTGAAGGATCATTTTTTTGGGGGTTTATTTGACAAAAGAATTTTATACGAAAACTGAAATTCAGTTGTAATTTTTGGACCTAAATATTTGAGTACCACATTTAGGACACTAGTCCATACTAACTGCTACATCTAATCAATCATGTAACTCTAAAATCAGCTATAAAAAATACAAAGGCATGGCTTGGCTTAAATAAGCAATTGGTCTTTTTTTTCTTTTATTCAAATTTTCAACATTTGTTAGTTTCGTGTCAAATTTTTATGTGAATTATTTGTTCGTCTTAACGAGAGAAATCGGAAAATTAAGAACTTATGATCCAAACTCAAGTTTGGTTCTCCAATGGATTTTCTCAAGATTTGACAAAATCAAGCCCTTGATTTTATGCATTGGTGAAGAGATAATGAAAATAATAAGCCAGAAATAAAAATTTCACAAAATTGGACGCGAAACTAAGAAATAACAAAAAAAATGGATAAAGACAAATAAAATAAGCAAAGTGCCTTATTAAGCCAAACTAGTTTAAAGTATTGTTATTAATTACCATGCGATGGTATGGAAGTTTAAAAAATAAAAGAGAAAATAACCTATTATGATTAATTAGTTGGTACAAACAAAACTAAAGACTTATCACAAGATAAAGAAAATATTTCCCAAAAAAATCACCACATTCACTATGCCTAGATTTTGAGAAAATAAAGAAAAATGGAAGAAAAAAATCAACACATTATGCCTATATTTATAGCAGAAAATAAAGAAAAATGGAGTTTTTTTTTTATTTTTTTGGGTAAATTTCATTTGCCTCCCCTCAGGTTTCCGACAACCCCAGATGGCTCCCCTACTTTTAAACATATTGCACTGTCCTCCCTTGAGGTTAGTGTTCGAATTTCAAAAAAATCCTGCCGTTAGCACTCCATCCAATTCACTAACGGTTGTTGCTAATGTCATTGAAGATTTGCACCTCTTTCCCCATTTTACCCTTTTAGTACTCAATTTAAAAAGGGTTTGTGTATAAAAGAAGCCATTCAAATTTACATCTCTCTCTCTCTCTCTCTCTCTCTCTCTCTCTCTCTCTCTCTCTCTCTCTCTCTCTCTCTCTCTCTCTTACTGGTCTGGTATAACGAAAAAGAAGGGGACGAAGCGGAAGAAGAGGAGAAGAAATCTGCATCCCTCTTTCCACTCTCATCTCCCTCAACACACAGAGTCATGTCTAGCTCAAGCACCATGGGTGGCAAGCAAAATCAGTACATCAGATATCGGAACAAGAGATGTAAGTGTGGGATAAGAGCGGCCGTGAAGATCTCTAAGTCACAGCAGAATCCAAGAAGGCTTTACTATGGGTGTCCAATGGAGGCAAAGGACACAGATAGATGCTCTTACTGGGAATGGTCCAATCCAATTGATTATATGCAAGAAAACCCAGATGTTGTAGTAGATACTAGTAACAAAGAGGTGCAGGTGAATTTGGGGAGGAATAATGCAGGGTTTCAAATTGTTGAAGTCACTTCTGAAATATATGGTGAATGTAGCTACGTGCAAAAGTGTTATGGCTTTTGTATTGGCTTGTATTGCACTTGTTAACGCAATGTAAGTTCTAGTATGGGTATTTGTAGCATCTAATCCTAGAATCGTAGTAGATTTTGTAAGGCTATGCAAGTGTGTGATATGCAATATATGAATGAAATGCTAGATTTTATACATGGCAAGTCCTGAAATACATAGTTTCATTGATCCTTGAAATTTCATACATGGCAGTCAATAGTCACATTGGACAGTTACAAAAGAGTTAAATGAGCAAGCTACAAAAAAAGCTAAGTGCTTGCCCTTTTAACTACTTGACTACTAAACTACTAATCTAATAGCAGCTCACCCAAGAAAACAAAAGTGGGTATGAGCATTACAACTTCCTAATAGAAGCTCAACCAACAAACCAAAAGACATGAGCATTACAATTTCCTAATACCAGCTCAACCAACAAACCAAAAGTTATGAGCATGCATCACTTCCTAATACCAGCTCAACCAACATACAAAAAGGTATGAGCATTCATCCCTTCCTAATACTAGCTCAACCAACAAACCAAAAGGTATGAGCATTTACTACTTACTACACAAAATAGGATTTCATAGTCAACAACACTTCAGAGATGCACCTATTCTGATCCAACCCGGCCTCTGCCTCTTAATCTTCCCCTTCCCCTTCCCCTTCCTCTGCCAACTCCCCTAGCTCTTCCTCTTCCTCTCCTTCTTCCTCTTCCCCCTGCATATATACAAGTACAACAATTAATGAACATTTAGTTAAATTTATACAAATGTATAACTAACAATCAAATAATAATGTTAATTTCATCTGAGATGTTGGGACAAAGGAAACAAGAGTATACCCTTCAACTTTTGACAATTCCTGTGATGGATTGGGTGTTGATTGCTAGTTTAAATCAACATTAAACAAAATTACAGTTAGATAAACAACTTTACAAAGGAAATGAAATCAACATAGACAGGAAAATCCCTCACCACAACTGCAGTTTCTATGGTTTGAACCTTAGAAAATGCCCTTCTTTTGACTGGAGCTCTTTGGCAAGACCTTTTGTTTTGACCAAATTCATGACAATTTGAACACTTAATTGTTTGGGACCTTCTACTCTAACTAGTGCCTGCCTCCTCAGGCTCATCAAAAGCCCTTTTCCTACTCTTTCTTAGCCTACCAGGCAACCTTCTTAGGGGTGGAGGTTCCACAATATCACCACCAACATTAACCCACCTACTTCTATCTGGAAGAGGATGAATTATACCTCCATGTGCTTTCAAGTAATAATATTTGTGGAAATACAGGTCACAATAGTCCTCAAGGTTAGCTCTCTTATGGGTTATGGCTGCAACTGCATGCCTACATGGTATTCCAGAAATTTGCCACTCCCTACATGTGCATGTATGTGCATTAAGATGCAACTGCTGTGAAACCCCATCCTCTAGTACTTCATACTCATCACCACCAGCATATAGACGTGTGGTAGTGTTCATCCCCTCAACTTGAGCTTTGTGCAACCTTTTTCTAACATGGGGACCTACTATCCCAGGCCAATGCAATCCCTTCTCATACCTTTTTTGCAGCCTAGTCATTAACTTGGTACGAATTCCCTCTAATATTGTTAGTATTGGTTTAAACCTCAGTGGACCAACCCAATGATTAAATGATTCAGCTAAGTTGTTTGTAATGTGGTCATTTTTCACAGCATCACTGAATCCATGCCTAGACCAGACAATGGACACTTCTGACAGCCATGCATGAGCCTCAATTGAAAGACTCTTTATACTTTCCATGGCATAACCATATTGTACATGATTGTATGCCCTAGCAGCTTGCCAAAAGTACTTTTTCAGAAGCAAACCTTTGTGCTTCTTCTTGAAGTTATTGAAGAGATGTCTGGCACAAGTCCTGTGAGTTGCCTCTGGGATCATTTCAGCTATGACATTGTCCAAACCCTAATAAGACATAACAAAAATGAAGATTCAGAAATGAAAACTTAGTCAGTAAGTGAAAGTATGAAGGATTACATAGGACAATTGATAGCAGATGCAATTGAAAAGATATACCTTTTGTTGGTCTGACATAAATGTCCAATCCCTTGTTTGAGTACCAGCTCCAATTACTGTGTGCAAGTGGTCCATGAAGAAAGACCAACTGTCTCTCGCCTCACTTTCAACCACACCCACTGCTATGGGGAACAAACCACTGTTCCCATCTAATGCTATTGCAGCCAAAAGCACACCACCAAAGGGACCTTTTAGGTGACAACCATCAATCCCAATGAAAGGCCTACAACCAGTCATGAATCCAGTTTGCATGGCCTCAAAGCGAATGAAAAACCTTTTGAACACTGGATTATGACTTATTGTCATTCTGTCACATTGCATCTTCACAAGACTCCCTAGTTTACTCCTCCTAACCTTTGAAGCATATGTGGTCAATAGTGGATATGAATCACTGTGGTTACCCTCAATAACCTCTAAGGCCTTCCTCTTTGCCCTATAAAGTTGAATTCTAGAAGCTTCAATGCCATATTTTTGGTGAAGTAAAACTTGCATGCTATCTAGGGTCATGTTTTGATTTGCTCTCAATGCATTCACCATCTTTCTTGGAATCCAGGTTGAGTTTGCCTCAAAATTACTTTGTTTGACTTATATGTGTATGTTCACTTCTCCCCTATGTCTTTATCTTAGAAGCGACACCATCAAGCAAAGGTGATGCATGAATTCTCCATTTACAACCCATAGCAGTGCACCTACATGTGATCCTAGTTTTCTCATTTTTTTCCCTCACAATTTTACAACCCTCTTGTATGGTGTACTCTTTCAACACTTCTCTAAATTTGTTAGCATCACCAATGAGTATACCTGCCGCAAGCCTAATCTTCCC
Source organism: Gaultheria prostrata (assembly GCA_036023075.1). Taxonomy (NCBI): domain Eukaryota; kingdom Viridiplantae; phylum Streptophyta; class Magnoliopsida; order Ericales; family Ericaceae; genus Gaultheria; species Gaultheria prostrata. The sequence continues at coordinate 21,189 of JAXBDA010004105.1, read as the reverse complement.
CCTAGACTCCACCTTAAACTCTTGCATACATTTACTAGGATCAAAGGCTTGAGAAATTGGGACAAGGGTTAGAATTTCTGAATCGCTACTGGACTCTTTCCCACCATCATCACCTGAACCATACTCAGACATTCCATCACTACAGACCTCTATGTCTTCATCATACCCATACCCAATAAACTCCTCACATCTATCATCATCCCACTCCAATTCCTTATCACTTATATCATACTATTTTCATATCACTCATCATCACTGGTGTTATCCTCAACAACTAGACACTGAGGTGGACTAGTCGAAGGGGAGGGCAATGTAAGGGTCGTATCAGTATCAATCGTAGATTAAAGTAAATGCAATGGAGGGCCTTCCACATCATTCAACTCCATATACATGTCAAACACACAAACATTACTGTATAACCTAAAGATGTCAATTACATCTACATCAGTTGTGACATCCATTTTGACATTTGTTCTAGGTATGTAAACAAACAGTTTGATGCTAAAATCCCTATCAGCTTGTAGGTGAGCTAAGGACCTAGAGGAGACATCATCCAACAAATTCATGTAACAATATTTTTTGGGTTCAAAAGAAACTTTTCCATCTAAGTGAACATATATATCAAAGTAAAGTAGTGCAGAACCCATACCTGGCATTGAAGGAAGGAAAAATAAGAGTTAGTCCCATTTATTGAGTACGAAAAAAAAAGTCCATAAATTGATACAACCACCAAAGACATCCAGATGCAAAAATCTTTCAAAAAATTCACATGCAAACAAAATTACAAAGAATCAATATTAGTAATTGTTGTGTAAAGATGGAACCCTAATTATATAATACAACTCATGTATCTTTACTTGACATAATTTCACTTTGGTTGTTGAATCTACCAGTGAAATTAACACATTTCTCTCTTACCTTTTGAAGATTTTACCCACAGACGCTTATATAGACCACTACTGAAGTAGAAACCCATGGATTTCCCGCCATATTTGCATCTCACCTTCCCGCCATTTCACCCTCTGATGATCTTCCCGCCGTTTCACCAACATTTACTCTGATTAGACATCTTCGGCATAAGGAGTGAAGGAGAAGCACCCACGTGTTTGCCTTTTGCGATTATCGATCTCGAAGGGATGGGTCTGAGATTTTGTCTCAGAGTTGAGATAGTGGTATACGTAATAGAGATGAGGGTGAGGGTAGGGTGAGGTTGAATTGGCTCTTTTGCCCCTCTCCGTTAACTCCGTCTATCTAATGGGGGCCCATAAGGGAGGACAGTGCAATATGTTTAAAAGGAGGGGAGCCATCTGGGGTTGTCGGAAACCTCAGGGGAGGTAAATGAAATTTACCCCTTTTTTTTTCTTCTTTAGTTATTCTAATTTTTTCCTTCCCTTCCATTTCTTGGATTCGGATCCTCTATGAGGATTTCTTTATGGGGATCTTGTGAGGGTATTGTTGTGGATTTGACAACACATCAAAAATAAGATCTAACGACTTACAGTCCCCTTCCTTTTTTCTAAATCAAAACGACGTCGTTTCATAAGGAAAAAAAAACTAATGGAGATTAACGGGTTAAAGGCCACAAATTGACCTTTTCTTCTTCTTCTTCTTCGTTTCTTTTTTTCTTCCATAAACTGTTCTACCCAAATCTTTTGTGAGGGCTAAAACCAAGCACTATCCATATTCCAACACATCATATTGTGAATTTGACAACACATATCATATTCCCAATTCTGATTACTTAATTTTTTTTTTCCTTTGTTCAATTTTTTTCTCTTCTCTGTTACCTCAAATTTGAATTGGCTTAATTTTTTTTTCTTTATTCGATTTTTTCCAAGATTGTTAGATTCTCTGTTACCTCAATTTTTTGGGTGGTCTTGTAAAAAATCATTTGAATGAGATAAGTGTAAAACAATCGATCTAGTTTTCAAAAAATTTCATTCAAAATTTAGGATCCTAAATACCTAATGAATTTTGAAAAAAAAAAAATTAGACGACCGTATACTTTAACTCCGTTAGTCTCCGTTAGTTTTTCTTTTTTTCTTTACGAAATGACATCGGCCTTGAGCCGTTTGATCTTATTTTGGATTTTCTTGTCAAACCTATGACAAAACTCCACAGAGAAATCCTTATAGGATCCGGATCCCCATTTCTTCCCGCAGGTTCGGATTTAGAGTGAAGGCGTACAGCAATTTATATAAAGCATTGTAGTTTCAGGGGACATGATTTTATGATGGTGATGGGGTTGCCGAATCACAGGGAGCTATCACCGAGCCTTGTAACGTTTCTGGATCAACATTTCACCACCGCCACTTCCTACCGTCGCCGCGTTTTAGGGTTTCCGGATGACAATCCGACCACTCCCACCAACTCCACTACCGGCGACACCCGCCACCACCGTGATGATGAACTTTCATCACCAACATCATCACCCTTGGTCACATTTTTGTGTAACACAGCTCGCGATCTAGCCTCGGAATTGAGAAGAGATTGTGATGAATTGGACGCCCATCTCCTTCAGCTACACCAGAACCTCTCCAAGCTGTTGATCTTATGGCTTTCTCGTTCAATTGCGGCCAAAACTGGTATCCAGAAGCTCAATAAAGCGACAACAATTACCCCATGTCTGTACTGTTGACGGAATCATTCCTCATCTCTCTAGATATATGTTTGTATTTTTTTCCAGATAATTTGTCTGGGCCAGCTTACGACTCGATGAGTGGACATCTCCACCAAATATAGTTAATGTAGGGACCCTTCAATCAGCATATTTGAAGAGAGAGAATCAGAGAAATGATCTTCAATTTTAATGTAAACTTTTGATGTGTGGATTGGAGCAACTTTTTTCAGCATTGCTCCTCAAAAAACTTAAAACTAGTATTTGATGAGTGGGTTGGAGATGCTCTAATCTCACCGTCCACTAGTAGGAGCCCTATTTAGATATATGTTGTGTTGATTTAATGGTTTCACATTTTTTCATTTTTTGATCTTCATATTTTGTGTGTTATTTTCTTCAGTTGGGACTGTTGGCTCTGCGAAAATTCCTAAGATGTGCGAGGAATTGCGTCGGCTTGCAATGGAATTGAAACGAATTGAAACTATTCGCTGTTATGTTGGTGAGTTTTGCACTATTTCCTTTGCAAACATTGCATATTCTTTAAATTTTGTTTCTTTAATCTTTGGTCTTATGTATAACATTGACATTTGGCTGTGATTTGTGTCTATGATTGTGGATTTTCTTTCCGAAGAAGAATCAATCTTGCTTCCGCGTTGGTTTAAAATACCAAGTTTTTGGATTATTCGTTCTTGTCTGTCATTGATGGGTTTGCTACTTTCCTTCAGTGGATTACTTCAGAAGGTTTCCTAGTTTCCCTATGTATAATATGAATTTAGTTGTTGGTTCCAACACTTTTTCTCTTCGTGTCACTTTCTGTTTTCTGCATTCTTGATTTTAGTTAGTTTGATTCAAATCTCCATGCCGTTTTTTATGGCAAGTTTGCCCTGCCAATGTACTTTGATAGAGGACGAGGAAGAGAAGAGGAAAGGGTGGGGGGTTGAAGGAGGGGGTTGTAGTGATGGGAATAAACGAGTTGTTTGGTGCACCTATGTTGGGACTCTTGGGAGAAGGAAGAAAAAATTTTACGTAGTATTTTGTGGATCTTAGTTGATTAGGATTTTGATTTGTTTTATATTAATTTTCATAGTGGGAGTGAGTAGAGAATGTGTATGCCGGAATTATCCTTGGAAACATTAAGGTGAATATTGAATTCAATAATATCCTCTCTCTCTCTCCCTCTCCGAATCTGCTTCTCTTCTTCCTTCTTTTCCTTTCTTTTGCTTCTGGTTTTACACTGCGCTGGGTTTGGTGTGTGTGTGAAAGCGGACCAGTATTGATGGTATTAGTACCTCTGCAGCAGCAATCCTATGAACTTTGAACATCAATTTGCATTTAGTTGTTCTCGTGTTTTGTTCCTCAATTACTGTATCGATTTCAACTGGGGAAATGCTTGAATTCCTGAGTCCTAAATGGCACTCAAATGCCAAGTTTCATAGTAATCAAAACCTTCTGCATACATTTCGCACGATTGGGCATGGTTTCAGGAAAAGGGGTTGCTTTCGCTCCAACTTTGTTATTTATAAGCGCGCCCAAAGCGTAGGGCTTACGTCGGAGGTAGCATAATACCGGTAAGACCGGGTCGAATCCACAGAGACCGAAGGAATCTGAGCGTGAATATTGTCTTGCGCGAGATGGTTTTAGCCTTAGAGCGGCAAACTTTGACTTGAGGTTTGGATTGGAATTCTCTCAACTTCGAGAATGACTTGAAATTGATTTAAAGACTAATTAAAACTAAGGCTAAGTCTAGGGGATTTCAACGCCCATGACTCGGGTCGATTCATTCTCCTCTACGATAACCGGCTCGGAGGTGTCGTTAGACTTACTCCGAACGGAAGATTTGATATTGAAACTCATTTGAACTAGAAATGGTGCTTAGCAAAGACTAGGAATTTTTGGTTCTTTTGGCAAACGGCCGGGTTGACATCGCCCTAAGCATCACACGTGGCAAGTAGCGTAGCTCTTGCCTACGTGAGATCAAAGAGGTTAACAAACCCGGTCTTTGGTACATAAAATTAATCCTAACTCTTTGCTTAACAAACAATGTATACCACTTGGCGAGGAGAGCGAATCAACCGGAGTCACGGGGTGTTAATCACCCCATGACTAAGCCTACGTAAACTACTCGATCATTATACTACCGAACTTGACTATTTCCATAAAGGAAACAAAGAACATGATAAGAGACACTAAAAACTGATTTTATGTAGAGATCCTAAGCTTGCCTACAACAATAAACCTTGGAGTAAACACACACACACTTCTAACTTGAGTTTTCAAAGGAAATGTCTAGGAGAGACAAGAAAAGATTTAACCAAAGAAAATAGAAATAAACTAGATTAATGGAGAGAGACAACAAGTAGGAACAACATTAAACCTTAACAAATTAACCAAACCACAAAGCTTACATGAGTTTTTGGGAAATAAAGCTTCAAACTCCTTCAACAATGGAGGAGAGAGAAGAGAGCAAAAATCTGTAAAAAAAGACTAAAGTGAACTAACTAGGAGAGAGGAGAGAGAAGAGAGAGGAGAGATATTTATACAAAGTAGTCTTTCTCTCTCTCAAAATATCCCAAAAGTGGAAGTTTCCATAAGTGGCAAGTGAAAAAGGTGCTTTAAAGAGGGCTTACTGGGGTAAGTGGATCGATCCACCACCAAGGGTGGATCGATCCACCTAGGCCAAAAATCCCACGACCACAAGGTGGAGGGTGGATCGATCCACAACCCTCTGTTCACGATTTTAATGCTAGTGGATCGATCCACCACCAAGGGTGGATCGATCCACCTCCCCTTTTTCATGCCTTAGCACATTTTCCTAGTCACCCCTTTGCCATTTAGTGCTTCCGAACTTCCTTCGTTGCACCGTCAATCCTCGTGGGACCTTTGAAAGGGTGATTCTTGGTCTCGTGTCCTCTTGGATACTCCCGGCTTTCACCGAGAGTCTTGTGAGGCATGGACACGGCGTTAGCCTTCCGGCTTGGGCTTGTGCTCTTTTTGACTTCCCGAGCCTTAGCCATATCCTATTTCTTGGCTCTTGAGGCTCGGTGATGGAATGCCATGGGCTCGTGGCCCTCGGGTCCTTGGGACTCATACCGGAGCGCTTCAAACGCGCTTTATTCCTTGGTTTTAACCTGAAACTACAAAACACGCTTCGCGCAACATCAATCATTTCAAGCGCTTAAACGCGTGCGTGTGTGAACTAAATAAGCTAGATAAGCCTGGATATGTACAGAATTCGGGGCTCATCAATATGTCACCAGGAATCACATTCATATTCCTTTCTCTGCCAAACGCTGAAATCAGAAAAGCCTGGCATCACATTTCCGTTCCTGTCATCCAAACATTGGAATCCTGGGTGGAAGACATCACATTCATATTCCCCCTTAAGATTACTATCATCCAAATTGAGCCCAAGATACCATTTTTATCAGTGTTAGGATTTTCGAACCCCATAACGCCCTGCGAATCTTGGAAACAATGAATCACATAACGGAAAAATAAACAGTCGTTCGTAATGGAAAAACGGAAAGAAAAAATAAGACACAAGATATACGTGGAAAACCACAACGCGAGGAAAAACCACGGGAGTCACATCAGTCTACTATGAAATCGAAATTAATAGTACAAGTCTTCTCGCAATCTCTCTGAGATATGCGTTTTCTCTCACCTCTGTGTTTTCTCTAAAAATGTGTAACCCTAATTACATGCTAACCTGCAATATAAATAGGTCAGACCCTATGACCGAAATTATACACCTAGGTCCAAAAATATCGTTTTCGCCGCAGTTCGGAGTGCGACCTCCGCTCCCAACACCCCAGACTAAACCATAATCGGCAAACACCATGTTGCCAAAAATATATTTTGGCAATAAATTTTTATTTTTTTTTGAATTCTCTCACTTTATTACATAATTTATTACAGTTGACAAAAATGGTATGTTGTAATTATGAACCAAATGGTATGTAAATTTCGTTGTTACATAATTAATTATAGTTGACCCATTATTTGAAATCTCCTAAAATTTGGTGATTTGGTTCATTTAAATCCTACCAAAATAGGTAACGCTATCTATGCATAAAAAGTTGTATCCGTTTATTTAAGGGAATAAGATCATATTCCCCCTCTAAAATTCCTTTTGAATTCCATTATGTTCTTATCCATTTTGAATTTCCTGACTATTTTTCAAAAAAAAATCCTTAAATTTCGGCATTAATGAATGATACAATCCCAACAAATCATGAAATGATTATATTTTAGTGTATTAATATCATAATAAGGGAAAGATTGGTAAAAAGAATGAAAACATACGCCCGAAAAGTGAACATGATGAAAATATACGTGGCGCATCAAAAAAAGGATGATTATTTAATTAACTCTAAAATGTATAGCAATGTAAGGTTTTCCATTTATATATGATAAAATTTACCATAATCGGTAAATAGCATTGTCCAATTTACCATAATCGGCAAACACCATGTTGCCAAAAAATATATTTTGGCAAGATTGATTTTTTGTTTTGAAAATTCTCCCACTGTATCAACCCCACCTTCTTTTTTGTTGTTACATAATTAATTGAATTTGACCATTATTTGAAATCTCTTAAAATTTGGTGATTTGGGTCATTTAAATCCAACCAAAATAGGTAATAATATCTATGCATAAAGAGTCGTATCCGTTTATTTAAGGGAATAAAATCATTCCCACTCAAAAAATTCCTTTTGAATTTCGTCACTATTTTTAAAATAATTCCTTAAATTTCGGCATTAATGAATAATAAATCCCAACGAATCAGAAAATGATTATATTTTAGTGTATTAATATCGTAATAAGGGTAAGATTGGAAAATCACATATAAAAAGGATGAAAACATAAGTCTGAAAAGTGAGCAGGATGAAAACATAAGTGGTGCATTAAAAAGAATGATTATTTAATTAACTCTTTTTTTTTTGAACTGCTATTTAATTAACTCTTAGCTGACTAGTGTTATGTACTTGTTTTTTTATCATAATTTCTAGGTACATTCAAATCCAACTCAAGTCATGGTAGAAAAGATTAAATTGGTACGTACAAACCCAAGTATTGATATATTAGACAGTGCTTATTCATCCTATTTACCACAATTAATCATCTTTTTGGTCCTCCAGACATTTCTTGATTTTCACCCTCCCACATTTCGTGAAGTGGGTTTGTTGGATCCATAATTTTCACATCGTCTAATAAATTTTGTTTATTTATTATGGTAAAAATTAAATTTCACACCAGTAAATATGATAAAATTATGAATAATCATGGTAAAAATAACAAAGGTGAACCAATCACCAAGTTATTACGGTAAAAATTAAACCCACACCAGTAAATATGGTAAAATTACGAATATTCATGGTAAAAATGGCATACGTGATCCAGAAACCAAGTGATTACGATAAAAATTAATTCCATAACAGTAAAGATCGGAAAATTTTGAATAATCATGGTAAAAATAGCAATGGTAAAACATGAAGAAAATGACCCAAATAAAAAAAAAGAAACATGTCTGGTTTTCTCTCTCTCAGTCGCTCGTCTTCTCTGTGATGAAACTCAGGAAACACATATTTTAACTGTTTCCCTCCACATAAAACACGCATGGTATATTGTTTTCAATAAACATTTACGATGGCGTGCCATTACACATCGCCGGTGTATCCTATTATCAATTTTCCGAACACTAAAGCAATTCGATGGGACCCATTTAAAACGGCAACAAAGATTTACATGAAGGAGGGGGTGGTCGTGCTCATCGATATGGGATGGTGGTGGTCGACGCCAATTTGGGATGATTATGGGACAACGATTGGGGATGGTGGTGGTCAACAATGATTTGGGATGGCGATCGGTCGGCCATTTGGAATGGTGATGAAAGATTGTTTATGATGTTCGCCCAAAATTCCTTAATTACAGCGTAACGGCGATCGGTCGACCGTTTGGAATGGTGATGACAGATTGTTTATGACGTTCGCCCAAAATCCCTTAATTACAGCGTAACTCGAAACTGAGTTTATTTGAATTTGAGGATAATAACATAACTCGAAAATGCGGACGAGATTATAACATTGAGTTCAGGTAAATTGAAGGACTAATATTCAAATAATCACAGTTGGGGAGACAAGGAGAGTACTTTTTTTTTTAACAGAAGACAGGGAGAGTACTTTGATCAATCTATCCAGTGGTGAAACGCCAGTAGGGCCACTTTTGGAAACACCACCGACTTACGGAGAAGGAACATAAATCCTCGTATTTGTTGCTTCAAATCAGGGCCCTATATAAACTAATCGAACTGCTCAACAGCAGCAGCTTGTCGTGTCCTCTTTTACGTTACAAGCTTACAAAACCCTCGAAATCATCCACAGATCGCACCATTTCAAGCCCGTCTGATTGTTTTTCTGAACAAAATCTCACATACCCACCTTCTAGTTCCTCTTCTGAACCTTTTATTTTTCGATTTCCGTGCAAAACCTTGTCATTTGAACTCCCCTTTCTTTGTGACCAAAACTGCTTATTTTGGTTCAATTTGGAAAACCCATCTGCGGTTTTATTGTTTGCGTTTGAATCAGGTAGAATTTTTTTTTATTTTTCTTTGGTATCTGAACCCTTCTGGGTTTATTATATTGGGTTGAAATTATCTTCAATTTTTTGTTAGCGTTTTGTACTGATGGGGGATAATTGGAGAAGGCGAAGGACTGTTAATTCTAGTCAGGAAGTTGCAAGAGCAAGATCACATGGAAGAAAGTCTCCTCTTGGTATGCATATTCTCTGTTTATTTGGTAGTTAATATTTTTTTTGTTTGTTTGTATGTGATATCTGAATGTGTTTGTGTTATTAGACCTTGATGTGTTTTGTTGTTGATTTTGGTAAAAATGGGTTTTTTTGGAATTTGATAAGGATGTGTCTTGGTCGGAGTTCTTTGGTTTTCTGTGTCCAATATGTTGAATTTTATAGCTTGGATGTGACAGGAGGTTTCCAAAGTACCTGTTTAGGAATGTGCTGTTAGATCTTCAAAGTGGTTCATCAATTGTCTCTCTCTCTCTTTTTTGAACATAGAAATGAGGGTCTATTAGCTTGTTGGTCATATATGTGCTGCTTGTTTTTTATTGTCCTTTGATGAACATAATTCATGGTTACTATGGAATATGGTTGATCATTGTGCAGGTTCATTGACGTGCTTAAGTTCTTGTATCATTCGTTCTTTTTCTTGTTAACTAAATTTAATCAATGATGTTGGGCAATATTTGGTGTTTTCATCTTCTCCCGTGTGTATTGTTTTATTGTTAACCCTTGCATGCATTCGATGAAGCTCTTAAGTGTCATATTCCTCCCTTTATTTCTGGCCGTGCTTCAATCATGGGAAACGTGTATGAGTTTGTAAATACCCGAACTCTTTTTTACTGCAACTGGAAATCAACAAATTAAATCTGTTGGGAAAAGGACAACTACACAGTTGGAAGTGAAAATAGAAATAAGTAGTGCCTTCGAAAACAACATATTCTATGTAATATTACAAGAAAGTGTGAAAAGGTTTTTTCATTCCATACCTAAAGTGCTAATAAATTTTGGGCTTTCAGTTATGTCGTTCTAGTCCAAAGGCTAAAACATTTATGGATTGGTTTCTGTTTGTTATATTTGATGGTTGCGTATAGGTACGAGCGAAGTGTGTACTAGGTATGTACTATAATACCCCACCTTCGCTGCGTATTGAAACCTACTCGTGTTCTGTTCACATCTTGTCGTTTTCAATAGGGGAATCGATAACTACCTTCACCTTAACTGGTGCCCTTAGTCCTTTGAAATGGGAAGACATCTAGGGCCTGTTTTGGTCTTTTATTTACGCTGTTCTGGGGATTTGGGGAGTTGAGTATCATTTCAGTTGATTAACAGGGGCCACTGGTTTCAATAGTAGACTTATAGTTGTATTTGTTCTTTTTTAGATTAGATGTCATGAACTATCCTATGTAATTACAGTCTTGAAAACATGGCGATTTATTTGAACTTTTTCCATTTCGGATCTCTTCTCTGCATTGTCATTCTCCGGCACCTGACTTTTGTTCTTTTTTCCTCAATTTGGTTTCCTCGTGTTTTATCTCCTTATTATAGTACATCTGACCCTTCATGTTTTCCTTCAGGTAATTGGCAGGCAACTGTGCCTTCGTGGGAAAAGGAATTTTGCACCGTGGTTGGTTCACTCCCATGGCACAATTTCGTAGATGCCAAGAAGTTTATACACCTGTACGATAATGTGCTGAAATGGAATGACTCTGCCGGTGAAGAGGCATTTATCAGTGCTAAGAACCGGTTCTGGGCACACATAAATGGCCTTCCCTGTCAAATACCATCCCCTGATCCAGATATTTATAATGATAAGATTGACTGGAATTCCAACGTTGATCCTCAGCTTATGATGGATTTAGAATCCGAGTCTATTGCACCAGAAAACCAAGAAAAGGGCGAGCAGGTCGTGATTATGGGTGAACTTTTCTCAAATAACTTGTACTCTCCATCTGGGTGGGGAGATGCTGAAGATGATATGAAAAAGACCGGTTTGCCTTCAGAAAATAAGGAAAATCCATGGGAGTACGACTGCGCTCAGGCTAACGAAACTGTTGAACAGAAAGGATGGGGAGACGTCTGTAATGATTCATGGCGTGAAAATCAGGGTACCGGAGTTGTGAAAAATAGTGGATGGGAAGATGGTTGGAATCAATGGGAGACTAAAAACGAGTCTAATAATTTTAAATATGGAAGAAATTCTGGAGTTTGGGAACCGTTGGCTGCCAACCAAAAGAACACTGGTGGATACATGTCAAGGTATAAAACCTCGAGGTTTCAAGGTAATGACAATCCTGCAAACCGAAAGGAATGGAGGAATGGAAAGGAAAGGAAGAGGGTGAATTTCGCTTGTGAACCACCTTATATGGATAATAGTCAGCGGAATCGATGAATCCATGTGCACCGGTCAGGCATCACGGATAGACCAAACGAGGAAATCAGTGTTGGTGGGAGAAGCCAGTTTCTTGAATAGGCAGTATATAGTACAGTATGCTCTATTTGGTTCATTCTTTAGTACAGTCTAGTCTGCATCTGCATCTGCATCTGCATCTTCCTTACACAGGTAAGTGATAACAAAATAGGAGTTGTCTGTCATGTTTAGTTACTTAATGTGTTTGTATTCTACAGTTCGGAAAGTTTCCTCCTCTGAAGTTTTGAACATGTTTTGCAGTATTGGGGGAGGATTATATTTTGTTATATTAGGAAACATAATAATCTCTTCATATTTTGTAAGCAGTTTAAGAATAAGAATTGTTCTTTATATTATGAACTTGGGTTGATCTTATAAAGGAACTGTTTATGTTCTGGCCCTCAGATTACTGAATTACTTCTGTGTTTTCTTCAGCTTATATTGTCACATAGCGCGTTCTCTAAGTTGTAGTATTTCGTTTGTACTACTGTTTAGTGCTGGGACAAAGTGAACACATATAACTTGAAAACAAATAAATCCTAATTGATCCGAAACACTGGACAAAACCACTGAAATGACTCCGAATGAATCCGAATCAGTGCCACAACTCAACATATTACCACAAAATTGACCGAAAACCATATGCCCAGCTCGAGAATAAGATCAAGTGGGTGCAAATGAACCCAGTTGATCAACATTTAGAATGTGTAGAAGAGGGCCTGCGGTGAGTCACTTGTTCTTTGAACATTAAGACTGTCCTCCATTACTTTCTGTTTGCAGGATTGTCATGGCCTTGAAACCTCGAGGTTTTATACCTTGACATGTATCCACCAGTGTTTTACTCATTTTTATTCTCCCATTGATTCCAACCCATCTTCCCATCCTCTATTTTTCACAACTCCGGTACCCTGATTCTCATGCCACAAATCATTACGGACGTCTCCCCATCCGTTCTGTCCAACAGCTACGCTAGCCTGAGCGCAGTCGGACTCCCATGGATTTTCTTTATTTTCTGAAGGTAAACCGGTCTTTTTCATATCATCTTCAGCATCTCCCCACCCAGATGGAGTACAAGTTATTCGAGAAAAGTTCACCCATAATCACGACCTGCTCGCCCTTTTCTTGGTTTTGAAGCTTTGAACATTAAGACTGTCCTTGAGAAGTATGGGAAGGCATCTGGGCTGCTTGTCACTATTCCAAGTCGGCTGTTTTTTTTTCTTCAGTTCGAGTACCCCGGTGCAGAAAAAAAAATAAAAAATGGAGCAGCTTCGCAAAGTTTTTGTTGCTTTTGATCCTTGGATCCCAAGAAAAGGCAGGCAAGAGGATTGAAAGGTGTACACTCCCTTATTTATGCTTGTTATGTCCGTTTAATGTAATATTTGGAATTTGATACTCGTTTTTTCTATTACAGGACTTATGGAGCCGGTGGATGACGTACGGAGTTAAATTGAGAATTTAGAGTAAAAAGTGCAACGTGGACGTGCAATTTAACTTTGCTGAAGTTTGAAGGTGGAATTGATGAAATTATTCTCAATGATGGGCCCACCTAAGATGCAAAACAGAGAGAGTATAAAGGGAGTATGGTGTGTTTGGAACCTATGTTATTTGGATCAAAATTCATTGTGGGCCTTGTGAATGGGAATTGGAGTTCGGCTCTAGAAAAGGAAACAAAGGAAACGTGGAGGCCCATATATAGTTTTGATGAGTGGGCCTATTGCTAAATTAACGTGAGATCTTGGTGCAAGTCCAAGACTAGAATTTGTGAAGCCCAAGAGAAATACACTCAGCTGGTGTTCCACAGGATTAAAAGGGAAGACAAACTCCTCCATATGCTTTTTGGCCTGATCATCTCCCCAAACCGATGTTACCTAGACTCGGATACGGGTGTCGGGCTCGACAAGGGTCCAAATGTCGCACTCGCTTGTTTTCCTAATTGTAGGACACTTGGACACGGCTACGAAAGCGGATGCGGTGCGGGCACACAACGCTTGGAGTGTATGACCTTATATATTATGGGATTGTCCCATTACAGAGTTATAATGGAGTAACTTCCAAGTGCTATTTGTTTTTAACAAGAGTTAAATAGTTAGCCAAGAATTAATTGTTATTTAGAATTTATGGATCTTCGTTGTTATTTTTTTTTTAACATAGATAGCTTGGATCAAGTGTCAATGGAGTGTCATGTGTCGTGTCAGGTCAACATGGGTACGTCCAACACAATCAATAACCTTGAGCTATATCGAACTAGTTACTAAACAAACAAGCATGCGCTATATTGAACTAGTTAAATAGCAAGTGGTGGTCAGCTCATGCGGTAGAGCTCTTTGACGCCCTTCATTGCATCCCGGGATCGAGTCCCCCTCCCCCCTCCAATTAACAATTTGTGAGCACAACATCGTTGTAGTTTGTTAACATCACAATTGAGATGATCAAACAGAGACAACAAAATAAGGTGAGGATCAACAACAGGTAATTTATAGCCGCTTGGTGAGGAACAGGTTCATCTTCAAAGTACTTTCCCTCCCAATATTTTCCGATTGGAGTTACTGGGTCTTTTCTTTGGTGTAGCATTCTATACCACCATTCCAGTTTGATTCGCTACCATAACATAATTTGGTATTGAAATAATGTGCACAGATACAACCCTCAACGAAACTCACGCCACCACATGGCTCCCTCTACAAAAGGGGCACCAATGCTGTATCCGCCGTAAAATCCAGGTCCTCTGCTGTATCCATCGTAAAATCCAGGTAAACAACCATAGCTGGGTCCAGGAGCAGGTGCAGGTGCTGGTTTTTCCTTTGGTTGAACCCTCCTAATCTCAACCTACAATAAAGAACTGAGTTAACCTAGGATTTCGACCTGCAAATTTCATTAAATTCCACGCCATTGAACTCACGTTTGCGCCTTCCATGTCAATTCTATTGCCATTGACAAGGACGGTATCAACCACCCGGGCACTATCAAATTCAATGAAGCCAAACCCCCGAGAGAGTCCAGAAGTGTGATCCCTTATGATCTCGTGTACCACAACCGTCCCAAAGGTCGAGAAAAATTCTTTGAACTTGTCTAAAAAAAGGGGAGGGGCAAGGGTAACCAGTTAAACAATGACATACGACAATGTTAGAGACATGCAAAATTCAAGTATTTAAGCCCCATACTAACCATAATGGAACCAAAAAATATTAGAACACCAGACCTTCTGTTACAGTTTTTGGGATGCCACCAACAAAAATCTTCTTTAGATCATCTGAAACTGGTCTTTTGGCCCCAACCTGTTAAAAAATTCCAAATCAAGGGACATAGATCACAAAGCAGGACCGCCACATAGAAGAATTATGTCTGAAATATTAGTGTCGTTGATCAATAGATTCTGCATAATCACTATGCAACTAGAATGTTATGTGCACATCTCATAAGAAAATGAGTTGAAACAGGAAAAATAAAAACTAAAACAAAGAGAAATAGAAACATGGCCCAAAGGTGCTTGAAATGCATTTCAGTGTACTCGAATTTGACTTGCGCTTTCAGCTCACTTACAGTCATATTTGTCCCAACTTCGGCATCATTATTTTCAAGTCTGTCCTTTAGATAAGCAGCTTCCTATGAACACCAAAAAGATAAAGACCAAAAGCATATGTAAACATTAATGAGGACGTCAATTTTATTTTATTCTTCCAATCAAAATTCAAGCAAAAATATCTAAAGAAAAGTGTAGAAACTAACTAAAATGGATATGAAAGGGACTAAAAAACATACCTTCTCAATTTCTTTTCTTGCAGATATTTTTCTTGCTGTTTTTTCCCTCACAAGCCTCTCTTCATAATCATTCTACATATCAGTAACCTCAAAGAGTTAACACAATATGTGCAGAGAGCAGCTTTTTGCTTTTTTTGTTTAGTGCTTTGGAAAGGAATAACCATTAAACTGTTTAGTGTTTTTGCAGAGAGCATCAAATAATTAACAATCAAAACCACAATTGAGTATGCAATCATTCTGGCTACAGCAACAGCAAAAACTAAGAAAGTTAATCATGTAGGCTGCAGACTCAGTAGCACACTTGATAATAACCGGAAGCAATTGCTGTAATTCATGTAACAAATGCAACAAATATGAAGAAGTGTGTCACACTCCCAAAGATCTGATCAAAACCTTGAGTCAAAAATCACTCTAACAAAATTGACCAAGGCAAACACAAGTGCAATGTTCTCAGAAACCAATTGAAATTGCATCGTAGAACGTACATGACTTTAAGAATACATAACAAGATGTATGAGAAAAAGAGTTGGGAAAACTTTGAGTGCGTAACATTTATCTTCCCATTTAACAGGATAGGAGGGAAATTCCACCACAATGTCTTCACTCGTCAGGAAGCACAATGAACCAAGTTTGAACATAATTTAAATGCAGAACAGGAGGAAACTTTGCTGTCCAAAGGAAATGGTAATGCTAAACTTATTTCAAAAGAAATAAATGAGTACATAATATACAACTCCTTTTAGGCATAGGCATGAAAAGCTTCAAAAAATGAAGAATTAAGAATTGGAGAGGAGATGCAACATACAATCTTGTCGAGATAACCCTTAATCGCAGCATTTTTCTCGCTGATCTCAAAATCCTTCTGCTCTGACAACGTACGAAGTTCGTAAGCTTCAGTAGATAATCTCTCGATCTCTCCATCTTTATCACTCTACAAAAATTGAGGAAAATGAGTGGATATTACGGTAACCACACCAACAACAATATCAAACTTGGTTTAAACCTATGCGATACAAGCTATTAGTAAGATTTTTGTTTCCCATTTAACAGAAGCAGTGGGGAAATCCCAATGCAATATCTTCACTCGTCAGGTGGCACAATGCACCAAGTTTGAGCACAATCTAAATGCAGAACAGAAGGAAACTTCTAGTTGCTGTCCAAAGGGATTGGTAATGTTAAACTTACTTCAAAAGAAAGAAATACATATTGTACAACTCATTTTAGGTGCAATTGGCGTGAAAAGCATCAGAAAATGAAGAATTAAGAGTTGAAATTAAGGGGAGAGGAGACACAACATACAATCTTGTCGAGACAGCCGTTAATCACAGCATTTTTCTCGCTAATCTCTAAATCCTTTTGCTCCAACAATGTACAAAGTTCGAAAGCTTCAGTAGCCAATCGCTCGATCTCTTCATCTTTCTCAATCTACAAACATTGAAGAACAAGGAGTGGATATTTCAATCACCATACCAACAACAATATCAAAATTGGTTTAAACCTAGTCGATAAAAGCATCATAAAGCCCCAAACAGAATTCTAACGAAAGAGAAGGATAAGGCAAAGCAAAGCAGAAGAATGATTACGGATTTGAGAAGGATTTGGTGCTTGTCGGCTTGAACTTGGGCTACCTCGTCGGAGAGCGAAGTGTAGTAATTCTGGTCGACCTTTTTGAGCTGGTTGTAGAGTTCTCTGATGAATGCGTCGGCTTTCTCTGCCACCAGAGAGGCGTCGTGCGAGCAGCTTTTGTACTCTTCCTCCGAGAGGAACAGCGGCATGCCGTCGCTCTTTCGTCGTTCCTTCTTCTTCTTCCAAATTGGATGAACCCTAAATCAACAGTGCCAATTGGGAGGGAAAATTGAAAATAAAAGGAGAAGACGACGAGAGCAATGCTGATTGAAGCTTTATATTCTTTGTCAAAAAAAAAAAAAAAAAATATTTGTTTCTTTAAACCCTTCCTTGTCCAAAAAAAAAAAAACTAAAATACACCACGTGTTAACTATGTGGCAAAGTTATTAATCTCGTCCCGGCAGTACTGGCCGGTATGTCTCGTACCGGAAGAAAAATGGAGTATTATACCTCATTCTGTTTCGCTCAGAATATCACCCAATCCCGTGTTCCAATTTGTTCTGGCCCATCTCAGCCATTTTCCACATATCGATCGGTATAATTTCCATTTTTTCAAACGTTAAATCATTAATTCTGAAAGAGGGTTTTTTTGTTATGCTAGTCTTTGTTATGATGTCTTTAAGTTTCTCTAGAGAATTTATATGCTAGTCTTTTGGTATATGTTACTCCTCCGTCCCTTTTTAAGTGTGTTGCCTCGTAATTTCAATTTATTTTCTCTTACATCAACTTTTACATCTATTTTTCACTACTTACTCTTATCAATATAATAATACACACTTACTTTAAAAAAGGAATCTACTTTTAAGGGCAAAATAGGAAATGTACCCACTAACTTTTCAAAACACATACTTATTAAGGGACAGTCTAAAATGGAAATGTCTACACTATAAAAGGAACGGAGGGAGTATCATGTTAAACTGGTTGGGAATTTGTTTTAACAATATGCACTTTGTCTATGACAAAGTTATGATGCTTTATTTTTTATGTCAATTTTTTCAGTGATGAATTGCATAATTTTGGAGAATCATATTGTAGTTTATTGCGATCAATCCGGAACAGAATGTCGGTACACACCGGTGCCGGAACTTACTGTCCCAATAAGAAAAATGGGACGCTCATCGGTACGAGATTAATAACTTTGCTCAGTAGGGCATTAGTGCTGACCAAGAGTTCAATCCAATTTTGATTCCCTTTAGAACATCTCCACTCCTTACCCAAATTCTACTTCAAGTTCAAATTTGATTAAAAAATACTGAAAAAGGAAAATGTTAATGTGTGCCAAATTTGATCAAGAGTTCAATCCAGTTTCGCTCTTGATTAATTTGATCCGCTTAGCTTCTGCATGTACACGTTTTCTTTTTTCCATTTAGAGTAGAACCACACTTTAAATTGTAACTTAATATATATATATAGCGTTTTTTCAAAAACTAATTGGATCAAGCCCTTTCGGGTATTGTTTTTTTACGAATCCTCCCATTGAACCTTAAAAACATGTTTTAAACACATCTAACGGTTCGGATTGTCTCGGATCATTGAAATTCAATTTCGAACGACAAATCCCTTACATAAGGCTTATGTAAGGGAGCCCTTATAAAATCCTCCTCATATATATATATATATATAGAAGCCCCTTCACATAAGGGCCCCTTATGGTAAAATACCATGCGGACAAAGGATTTTTTTGACTTTTCGGATCAAATTTTGACGATCCGAACCAGTCAATATTTTTAAAATGTGATTTTCAAGGCCCCCGCGAGAAATCTCCAAAAAACAATACCCGGAAGGGCTTGATCCGCTCAATTTATATAACGGTTTTAGCTAAAACTGATCGGATCAAGCCCTTCCGGGTATTTTTTTTTGGAGATTTCTCGCGGGGGCTCTTAAAAACACGTTTTAAAAACATTGAGGGGTTCGGATCGTCAAAATTTGATCCGGAAGGGGGAGGTCCTTATGGTAACTTCAATAAGGGGTCCTTATTAGATTTTTTTCCTATATATATATATACTTATATATTTATTTTAAATATAAATATTTCACGGTCTAATTCTGTTAATTCACAATTCCAAAATAAAATCCGTGGACCGAACCATGTTTCACGGTTTTTAAATGTTTGAATCCGTGTTCGGACCATTAATCCACGGGCTAGGACCAAAACATACGGATCGGTTCAATTCGTTTCGCAGCTAACCCGATTTTTTTGTACATCCCAAGTCAATACCAAGTGAAAAGAGAAATTTTGCAGTAAAACGAGGAATAAATATCCTCTTAGTGCATTATGTGATGCAAAATAAGATTTTCACGATCTTCTTGACGATCAAAGCCGTTAATTTTGTAAGTCTAGATGAGTTCATCATCCTTGCAAAAATTAAATTTAGCGAACATCGTCAAGAACTTTATCGAATCATAATGGGATTTGGAGATACGAGAAATGAAAGGTTCGTCCAACTTTCATGTGACAGTTATGATCCGTTCATGTAGATATTGATATCGGATCAATTTAATTTTTCGCCTGAGTGAAGAACACATTCAGATTCAGATTATTTGACCGGCCGAATGTTTTGAATTTCAAACTATTCATTTTGGACACAACATTTCGTGAATAATTCTTAACAAAAGGACTTTGATCTTGTTTTGTAATAATTCATCTCCTTTATTTGGGAAAAATAAAGGGTAGTGATTTCCACACCTCATAAATTAAATTTCACTAAAAGACAATAAAAAAAAATGGTGTGGATAACAATTCGGGATGTGAAATGTGAATATTTATTACCAAAATAAACCGTGAAAAATATTTTTGAAGATAATAGTAATAAATGAATGGAGTGATTCGAATAATAAGATCAAAATTTAAATTTGAAGTATCGGGAAGGAACAATTCGCACATCCATGAACTTCCGGATTTGCCCCATCTGTGAAGTTTTTTTTTGAATTAGAGGAGGATGATGTTAGGAGAGTTGTTCCGTGCTTGGTACTGCACCGAAACAATGATCGGGCTTGTTCGTTTGAGTTTTCGGAATCGGATTTGAAAAATTCGGCCTTGTTCGGTTTTCAACAAAGGTTTTCAAAGGTTTTAAGAACTGGGTGGATTTTCAAAGGTTTTGAGAACCACCACTAGGTTGGATTTTCAACAAGGATTTTCAAAGGTTTTGAAAACTGGTTCTCAAAAACCCTTCCAAACAAGGTGGAAGGATACTCTTTGTACTTTTGAGGCTTTGGATACTCTTGCGGTTGAATGTTTCTACTTGACTATTACCAAAAATCGTGAACTCCTCCAGGAAATTTATCAAACAGATGGCACCCGTGTGTTAGAACGTAGTTTCCAAGAACCTAAAAAGTACTGCTCCCTCCGTCTCTTTTTAAGTGTGTTATCTGAAAATTTCAACTATTTTTCTCTAACGTCAACTTTTACAATTTTTACAGTTACTTTCTATTACTTACCATTATCAATATAATAATACACATTAACTTTTTAAAAAGGAATATACTTTTAAGGATAAAATAAGAAATATACCCATTAACTTTTCAAAACACGCTTATAAAAGGGACGGAGGAAGTAAGATTTTCTTAATCAGAAGACAACCCAAAATGCATAATAGAAATCGACATAGAAACAAGGAGAATGATCTGAAATCGAAAACCAGTTTATTGGATTAATTTTAATTTTTAATTTTGGTTTTATTAAAAAAAAATTAGTTTCGACCATAGTTTTATACTTTTTTGGATTCCTTCCGACGAGACAAATCAATAAACCACGAAAACTTGATGCAAAATTAACAAATGTAAAAAAAATTGAATAAAGACAAAACGAAAAAATTACTCCTAAAAACCAGTTTTTTACTGTTTATCCAAACCAGACGCTAATACTTAGGGTCCGATTGGATGGAGGTAAAATTTCAGGGGGATAAGTTATAGAGGGGAATAAGATAAGAGGGGGTATTATTTTTTAAGGGTTGACCCACATTGATGTGATGTTTATGGAGGGGGGATAAAAAAATAAATGGTTTGGATGAGGTATTAAACAGGGGAATAACTTTTGACTTGGTTTGGATGTTTTATAAATAAGAGGGGGTGAATGATGGGAAAAGTTGTCAAATGACTCATTTGCCTTTGTGCAGTGCTAAACTTGATTATGTATTAAATTAATTATATAAATGCAAAACCCAATATATTTAATTAATTTTTGCCAATTTTAAGCCACAAT
>JAXBDA010004104.1:0-30654 GCA_036023075.1 Gaultheria prostrata | reverse complement strand
TAGATCTAATTAGGACATCAAAAACGCCCTCCATGTAGAAATTTTCTCTGATAGACTCAATAGATCGGAGAGAGGGTAATTTTGCAATGACGCTTCTAGAAAGCCAGTGATCCCCATCCCCCCAATCGTTTTCCTTACCTTTGATCGAGAAAATGGAAGGATCCACATTCATGCCCTTCACCACATCCGCAAAGGAAACAACTGGCTTTCCATGTTGCAAAAAGTGGCCATCATCATTTTTTTTACAAGACCCCTCTGGTAGATTAGAGCTATTAAAAATCAAAGTATCCATTCCTTTAGAACTCCTACCACCTGATGTAAAGTAGGCTGAACTCTGAACTATCCTTTTATGATTAAGAAAATTCCTATTAGCTTGAAAGGCGGCCCTCTTAACAAAAAGCCTCCTGTCATCAATCCAAAACCCATTGGCTTTGGAAATAGCCACCTCAGCCGAAATAGCGCAATCATACCTCACAAAACCAAATCTCCTATTGCTCACTTTGCTATGTTTAAACGGAATATATGCATCCTTAACAACCCCATATTGACTGAAGAATTTCCTGAACCAAAGAATGCCAACATCCTCGGGGAGATTGTCAACGAAAAGAGACCACAATCCTGAGTGATCTCTGTCCATATAGAAAAGGCCAAAGTTGAAACCAATAGCAGAAATTGAAAGAAGCAAAGAAGTCTCTGTTGAGGATGTCTTAGAGGACTTTCCACAAACACCTTGTGTGCATCACAACACCGCGCAACAGAATAATAAAATGGAAAGAAATCCAGAGCATCAACAATGACAAACAACAACCTCAAACCTCTGATAGAGCCGCAGAGCAAAAGACTGACCCCCCAAAACGAGCACCAAATGACAGGGAAAGAAAACGGCCCAAATCGCCAAAAGCTACAAACACGATACCTGCCGAATGGGCTTTGTTGCAGCGGAGAGAGAAGCAACAAAAAAAAACAGGAGAGGAAGGATGTTGAAGATGCGCCAGAGGCAGCCGGCGAGAACCGCCGGAGAAAGACGCACGGATGGAGGGTGCAGGTAGCAAGAGGATGAAGAGAAGATGTGGTGCAAGGAGGATACGAGGAATGGGAAAAGGGGTTTTAAGGAGGGATGATAGATCGGGAAGTGGATAAGAAGACTAGGGAGGAAGGCGGCGCCAGCCGCTGGAGATGGCGGCGCCGGAACTGGTGGGAAGGGCTAGGGGTTCATGTCTGTGAATTTAGGCCTTGGTGCACTTCAGTATAGACATTTTAGAAAGTCTTTTTTGCGTTGAATCAATGAGATTGATAACTAGGCATAAACATGGATTGTTTTGACATGTGGTTGTGTTACTAATGGCGTGCAACATTCTTGCTGTGATACACATTAAGCAGACGACATTACATAACCAAGTAAAATCAGACCATCCATCTTCAACTCCTTGTACACCTAGGTGGTACTGAGGAGTGAATGAATAGACGTGCTTTGCCTTAATTGCAATGTTTCCCTCCTTTTGACATTTGTGAATTTTTCATGTCATGTTCATGCTGCTCTGTTTACTCTTGTTAAAATTGTTAAATTGGGTATTGTTAAAGCATCCAACTCAAAACCAATTGGCAATGAGTGGAGAGGCCGTCCAAGTTCATATACTAGTTTTCGAGGTGATAATTAACCGATGTGGGACTAATCCAACACTCCCCCGCACGTGCGACCCCTGACTCGCACGTGGAGAGGTCAACAAAGGATCCGGAACATACGGATCACAACGAAACAAAGTGCAACTATGGCATAAACAAAGGGAAAAAGCCTCCGAAAACCTAGGTCTGATACCATGTTAAAGCATCCAACTCAAAACCAATTGGCAATGAGTGGAGAGGCCGTCCAAGTTCATATACTAGTTTTCGAGGTGATAATTAACCGATGTGGGACTAATCCAACAGGTATTATGCGCATGCAGAACCTAATGAACCGAGAAGGAGACAAATGAAGGCTGATTCTGATATCTCAATGCATTTTCCCTCAGTGGAAAACCACCCGGATACTGTTTCTAGTTTGACTGGTGAACAAGTACTAATCTAGCTTTGAATACTTCTTTACATTTGCTGTGCTTTATCCTTCATCCAGTGTAATTTCTTGCTCAGTTCGAAGATACAGTTCTGTATTCACCGTCATGTCAGTTCCTGGCTGTCTCAGTGTAATAATTTTTCCTGGATACCATTGCATTGTGTTCATAGCATCTACTGTATTTTCAGGTAGCAGCTAGGGTGACAGAAGGTGGTGAGAAGGACAAATGGGTGGTTGCTAAAGTTATTCATTCTGATAGAGAATCTGGAGAGTAAGTATAATTCCACCAAGCAATATTGTGGATGGCTCCTTGTCTTTTTTCTTCGTTGTTCTTTTCTTGTCCTTTTTTTTTTTGTTTTGTTTTGACCAAGGAATAAGGCCAAGTGTTAGCTTGATTCGACAACGTGTGGAAGCCAAATCGAATTGCACACATTCTAATTTTAGTCTTGTTAAGACTTAAGAGAAAAATGGCTACTGCTTCTTGCTAAGTATCGGAGTGAAAGTCTCTGATGAAAACCATTTGAATGATTCTTCTATTGTTAAGACACTCTCCCTCACACTGGTTGGTTTATTTTTGTCTATATTTGCGCTGGTTTCTCCTGAAAAATGCCTCTAATAACATTTTTAGGACATGTATACCCTTTCAGGGGGACCATTTTAGTATCTCTTGCTGAAGCAACATTATTACTTTTAGTTATTCTAGAATGACTGGAGTGGAAGCAAAACAATTTGTTGAAGATAGGTCGGGAGGGGCACTTTCACCATCTCCACCCCCATCCCTATCGGGGATATTTGATAAAGAACCAAACCCACCTCCCGATGGGGATCGGGGTTTCCCCGAATATACCCATATCCAAACAAAAAAATAAAGAAGTCAAGAATGAAAATAAATTGATATTTATATTTAGAAATATAATCTCAATTGATAATCTTTTGAATAATAAATAGTCTATGATAGGTAATAATTGATAAGATATGTTAATTGTAGAGGTAATGATTACATGTATAATTCTACTCCAGATTTATACGTATGTTCTCATTTATATGTACATATAATATATTATATGTAGTATGTATAACCTGGTACGGGGAGGGTATGGGTCGGGTACTGGTATTCGAGGGTGGAGATTATAAAATCATACTCGCTCCATACCCGAGCGGGTTTTCTTCATATCCTACCATATTTGCTCCTATTGGCGAAAAATCCCGGGTTATCCCTCCCTCCATATAGGCGGGGCGGGGCGGGTATCCACTGGATATGAGAAAATTGTCATCCCTATCCATATCCTTATAAGATTTGGAGTTAATCATACTCCCTCCGTTCCAAAATAAGTATCCCGCGTGCAAACCTAGGCCTTTAAAAAGATGCATTTTTTTCCGTAAAAAGAATCAAATTTTTTTTCACAAATCAATAGATATCAATGCATTCTTTTAAGTTGTGAAAAAAATCTGAATTATTTAACAAAAAATTGTATCTTTTTAAAGACCTAGTTTTTGCGCGCGGGACACTTATTTTGTAACAGAGGGAGTGTTTGAAATGAACATTACATTTGAACACACACATTTTGTATGCTAGTTGGCTATTAAGTCATGTAGTGGGATGAGTAAAGTAAATTAAAGGCCGTAGTCCTGGTATGTGGTGAGGAAAATGAAAGTATCTTTCTGCTATTGTTCACCGATTCAGAAGATAAGGTCTTTGGGTTTACTGTTGGTAGTATGTTACAAACTCGATGCAAACTTTGTGCACGTATCTTGCTTTGTGGCTTAAGGGGTGAGATATGAAGGGGTGCAAACAAGCGAGCTGAGCTTTATAGAGTAAAAAAATGAGCTTGGCTCGTTCGTAAATGAGCCAAGTCCTTAGTGAGCCTCCCTAAATGAGTTGAGCCTATATAAAAGAGCCGAGCTTTACCAAGCTCATTTACTAAACGAGTCTATAACTCGAGAGTGGCTCGGTTCGTTTGTAGCCCAGAATTATCCTCGCGAGTATTTGGATATCCAATGCCGGATGGCATCCTCAATGGCACCACGTCATCTCCTTGCACCTTGGTTCCTCACCGTCCCTTAGACAACATCCATAGCGAGCGAACCACCTTGGCTTCTCATTGTCCCTTGGAAGACATTCCCAACATACATAATTGAATGATTAATTGGTTTGCCCGTAGGCTTACACCCCTATTTATACTAGTAGGAGTCCTGATAAAAAAAGATAATTTCTTGGGGTGGAGACCAAGCAAATCATTACTTGAAAACCAGGGCTATAAGAAAAGGAAATAAAAATCAAATCTTATCAAAACTAAATTAGGAACGTGTAAAACAGGCAGCACAAATAAGATCTCCTACTACTAATCGCAAAGTATTTTTTTTTACCAAAAATAATGTTTCCATAAGTTATAGCCCTTAATATCTTGTCCTACATCAGTTTCCTTTTCTTCAAAAGAACTCGATCTCGAGTTCTCGTTAGGAATATGCCTCTTCCATGGCAAATAAATAGATACTTGGATTACTTCAACCCCTTTATTTCCTTTCAAAACATCACAGAGAACAATAGTTGCAATGATATCTTTTCGGCATGCTTCAATTGATTGATAAGATCCCTTGGATGAACATTCAGAATTCAATCATATTGTTGCACTCCAAGAAAATCAGCGTCGTCAACTTGACTTTGCGGGTTCTCTTGATTTTGTACCAGCTTGGCATTGGTTGACACACCAATGATCGACCAACTTAGAAAGGCCGGCTTGACCATAGCCATCACATAAGGTGGCAGCATCGCTCACCTCTTTTCAAATATTGTGTTTGTCCTCCACAACATCTTTGGCAATGGTGTTGATTGTATTTTTTTGCGTTGGCTCATATTTTTTCGGATTTCGTTTCATCGATGAATATTCATAACAATCTTTGTAGATTAGCCTCCATATTCATTCTCACAAGAAGTTTCTGCAATGACATGCTGATTAATAGGTTGGTTGCGGGCAAACCCCTTAACGCAATTCCAATTAATTTTGTGATTCCTAGGTTGGGCATAGGCAAATCGCGAATCAGATTTAATCCACCCCTACGACCATCATCGATAGGGTTTGTGCTTCCTTCTCCAACAATTGTCATCGAGCCAGGCAAATCCATGTTCTGATACCACTTGATGCAGCTGGATAAAAACGAAGGCTAGATAGTGTTCTAGCAGACGAGATAGAACATTCGAATCTAAGAGCATACCTTGAATCCACAAGAAAAAGAAGAGAAAAACTCTGAAATATTATTTATTGAATGATTAATTGTTTTGCCCTTAGGCTTACACCGCTATTTATGCTAGTAGGTGTCCTAAGAAAAAAAGAAAATTACCTGGAGTGGAGACCAAGAAAATCATTACTTGGAAATGAGGACTAAGAAAAAGAAATAAAATCAAATCTTACCAAAACTAAATTAGGAACGTGCAAACTGGCAACACAAATAAGATCTCCTAATGCTAATTGTAAATAAAGGTTGTTACCAAAATGCTATTTCCATAGCCATTAATATCTCGTCTTTGCAGCGAATAAACACAAAGACTAGATAGCGTTCTATTTGATGAGAGAGATCACTCGAATCCATGAGTATGCCATGAATACACAAGGAAAAGAGAGAAACTCTAGAATTTTTTTTGATGAGCGAATGATTAATTGTTTTGCCCTTAGGCTTACACCCCTATTTATGCTAGTAGGAGTAAAGTAAGGCTCAGGGAGAGTCTTCTGTGCCGAAGGAGATAACGATGGCTGCCCACGTTGGAAGGGAAAACTTGAAGTTCCCGGGGACTTCAGGTTGGATCTTGTCGAGTATCTTAAGCAAAAGGATGGCCCTAAGACTGCCATTTTTACCACTATTAGGAATATTAATAGAGCTATTACTATCTCTATTCCATAAAGGAGTCCCCACGAAATCATTGAATCGGAATTGTGGATTTTGTTCAATAGGTTAAGGAACTTCATGAACAATGCACTTAGAAGTATACTTTGTGCAGCAGCCCTTCCTATTGGATCGAAAAGGACCCCATCACACTGACTTACACGGGCTTGAAAATCCCAAGTTTGTCTATGAAGAGCGAATCTAATTGTATTGGTGTCTAGAATTTTCTTCTGCTGTTGTGGAATTCTTCTGTTTTCTTCGCTCTTCCTGAACCGGTACAGAAATTGGTGTTTTTTCTGCAAGCTTTGTTATGCCGAAACCTAAATGTTAAGTCAGCAACACTTCCAAATGCCACTTCTTCCCGTCGCATCCGTCTTCAAGACGATCTAGTCATAGGTTCACTTCTCAGTGAGTGAACGATTTGTCCACTAAAAAAATGAAAATTACTTGAAGTGGAGACCAAGCAAATCATTACTTGGAAACCAGGACTATAAGAAAAGGAAATAAAGATCAAGTCTTACCAAAATTAAATTAGGAAGTGCAAAACAGGCTGCACAAATAAGATCTCCTAATATTAATCGTAAATAAAAGTTGTTACCAAAATAATGTTTCCATAAGTGATAGCCCTTAATGTCTTGTTCTACGTCATTCATGATACAACTTCCCCGTTCTCATACCAAACTCTGCAAGTCCTATGATGCAGACCTGATCGTAGAAGCTTCAGAGGAGGGAGATACCTTCAATTTGTCGAACTAACGAGGAGAGAGAGGTTTCAGTGCTGCCTTATACCTCTATGGATGGTTTGAGCTCTCTCTTCCACCCTGGGCATGTATCAGTGCTCAGGTTGGGGTTCATATTGGGTCCAAATCAGTCTGTATTGATATTAGTTCTGCATTTGCTTTATGTTCCCTTTGTGCATTGATGGTTTCATCTCCACATGCAATTTGGCCGGTACTTAGAAAGGCTTGATATATGCATTGTTGGACCCAATTTCTGACAAATAAGCCATCGGGACTACTGATGCTGTTATTGGAACCAAAAAAGTAAAATTAACTCCATCGTTGTTGTACCTTGATTCTATTCAGTCTCATCCAATCTCTACATAATCTCAATATGTGTTATGTTTCTCATATCCAGAGTTGAAGTGCTTGATGAGGAGCCTGGTGATGATGAAAAGGGCGGCAGCCAGAGGTAAATTTTTTGTTAACTGGATCAAATGTGGATTATTGCTACCTCTTTATGATGAAATCTTTACTATGTTGACAATTTCAGAAAGTACAAGCTCCCTGTGTCAGACATCATACCTTTCCCAAAACGGAATGATATCTCAGGTGCTTGAGATTTCCGTCCTGGGGAGAAGGTTCTAGCAGTGTATCCAGATACAACTACATTGTATAAAGCAACTGTAGTCCAACCTCGAAAGGTAACGAGTTCACCTATTTGTGTTGTTCTTAATTTGAATCTATCATTTCTTTAACAAGCCGTTTGGATTTGTGTTACACATGTATTGGAACCTGGTGGTTAATGACCGAAACTGTCTACTTCTTGCATTGAGTATGCTGTGATGTTATCAACTATTTTCGTGAACTTTTCAGAGGAAGACTGATGAATAAGCACCTTTTTCTCTCTGTTCTATTTGGATTTTTGCACAATGCGAGTAAAATGGCATCTTGTAAAAAATGGGTTTAAAAACTTAATTTACATTTGGTTTCCAAATGCCTGTTCAGTTGCTGGTACTACAGACGGTTGAGTTAGTCCCATTAATTTCTTCTTCGTGATAAAAGCTTGTGGGTTTTTCATGCCTCTTGAAATGGTTATCGTAATGTCGCAGTTATGTCTTGGAATTCGACGATGATGAGGATGATGATGGGTCTTTGCCTCAAATTGTTGGTGTACCCTTTTACTGGGTGGTTGGTCTCCTGAAGGGCGCAGTCAATAGTTTCCCCCGTTTTCCTACAGTTGTGTAAGCACCTTTTCTATCTGTTCTATTTGGATTTCTGCACATTGTGAGTAAAATGGCATCTTGTAACATTTGGCTTTAAAAACTTAATTTCCATTTGTTTTCCAAATGCCTGTTCAGTTACTGGTACTACAGACGGTTGAGTTTGTCCCCGTAATTTCCTCTTCATGATAAAAGCTTGTGGGTATTTCATGCCTCTTGAAATGGTTTTCATAATGTGGCAGTTTTGTCTTGGAATTCAACGATGGTGGGGATAATGATGGGTCTTTGCCTCAAATTGTTGTACCCTTACACTGGGTGGTTGGTCTTCCGAAGGACGTAGTCAATAGTTTTCCCCTTTTTCCTGCAGTTGTTTATAGGTAAAATATATGCGTTTCATTCATAAACGTTTGTGGAGGTACGTGGCTCTGTTTGGATCTTAGATTTATGGAGCGATTTCTGGGAGAATAAGAAATTAAAGAAAGTTTTTTGAAGGTTTTTTTATTTTCTCTCTGTTGTTCTTTACACTGGGTTTTATTAATTTTATTTTGTCACTGGAACTAAGTTTTCTAGATTTTATTTTTTTGATGTCAAAGTTCATTTGCTGTTGTATGAGTGATTTTGGATTGATTTTTTCCTAACGATCAAATTCTATATGTTCTTGTCTCCGTCCTTCCACCCTTTTTGGATGCAATTTTAAAATATTTTAAACGATTTCGTCCTTACAAAAATTTAGAAAACGGAAGCCCGCTCACTAGCATATGATTGTATATAGAGTATAGACATTGCAACAGGTGGTCATTTCTCTCTCTCTCTCTCTCTCTCTCTGCATTCATGCCAACCAGACCAAATTCTTCTCTCTTTCGTTTCCGAACCAAACATTCCCACACCACCAGTTTTTCTCTCTGATCTGCCACCATGGCAAATCAGAGAGAAAAGTTAGTACATCAGAGACTCCATGGCTAGGGGCTACATGATGATTTCCGCTGATTATCTAATGAGTTTTATTTTTTTAGGTAATTTGGATACCTTTTGGGGAAATTTTTTTTCTCTCTTCCAATTGTTTCTTATGCTACTCCTATGTTGAAATTTTTTTTTTTTGTTTCTTTTGCTCAGCTAGGTTCTCCCTTTGTTTGTAGTTTTCGGTAAAAAAAAAAAAAAAATGGTAGCGGAAGCTGACCATGTATTACAAAAGGGGAATATAATGCCCAGAGTTTTTATTTCATTCTTGTTAAATCCATCTGAAATTTTCTTTCCGGAACCACTAACATAAGAGTGATGCAGTGAATTTATGAAATAAATTGTTGATTTATGACTTGGAATCCACTATGTTTTCCTCTGTTGAGAACTCGTGTTTTTCAAATCCAATGTTTGAAATGGCAAAAGAGATGCCGGGAAGGGGCGTTGGTGATTGGCAGAGAGAGAGAGAGAGAGAGAGAGAGAGGCAGTTGGGGTTAATGGGGACCCAATGACATGAGTTGGCTTTCCACAACTTTCCGTTAGTCCACGTCACCTTTTTCCGTCATCCATTGGACGTAAGGGTAACATTGAAATCGTCAATTTCTTATAAGGACGAAATTGAAACTAAATAAGTACTTACAAGGACGATTTTGAAACTTATAGCATTTTTCAGGGGCCAAAATAACAGATAAACCTTTAAAATATTTGAATTTTCTCTTATTTAAGTCACATATTTTGGTCACTTGTAGTGATTTATAATCAATCAAAAAAGTTACACACACAGCAAATCCCAGCACCCAGATTGCACTCTCACATAAGGGTGGATGTGAGACCCACCCCTATGTGAGAGTGGTGTGTGGATTTGTTGTGCGTGTAGCATTGTTCATAATCAATGAATGAGTGACAAACTATCCGCTGATATATATTCAATTAACGCATAATGCTTTCGAGAAAATGATCTGAAAAAATATCCCTAAGGCTTCGATAAGATGATCTAGACGGGACATTTTCTCTTCTATAAATGCATCTAAACGAGGATAATAGGTCGGATCCTCCTTGTTGTTTGCAGAATTAAAAAAAAAAAAGAGTTACTAAGCTTTATGGGGAGAAAAACCAAAATGTGGGTAGATCATTGATTTCTGATTAGAGTCGTGGAGAGAAAAAGATAAAGGGTAATAGGAAGTGTTATGTATTTCAATGATGCATTGCATTGCACTATTATAAGATTTAATAATAAAGGGAAATTAATTTTGTTGTTATTCACTTATGTCATGTAACAAATGATTCATTTTATTGTCATAAACCTATATCAATGAAAAGAAATGAGGTTGGGCCAATATAAGTATACACATAACTTTGTAAGTTTCTAAGTAATCCTCAAAATCTTAACATTTGTATTTTGTAAATACTATCAAAATAATTACGACTGCTATGATGCTATTTATGAGGGGTCCATCTCCGGCTGAGAAAATCATATTCCCTCCGTCCCTTTTTAAGTGTGTTGTCTCGTAAATTCAATTTATTTTCTCACATCAACTTTTACAACTACTTTCCACTATTTACCCTTATCAATATAACAATACCCACTAACTTTTCAAAAAGGAATCTACTTTTAAGGGCAAAATAGAAAATGTACCTACTAACTTTTCAAAACACACATTTATTAAGGGACAACTCAAAATGAAAATGTCTACACTATAAAAGGGACGGAGGGAGTATTATTTGACTTGTTGAGTATGTAACTCTTAAAAAAAAAATATTTGGATATCAGCCATCTAGAAGCTTATTCTCAAAATCATAAATGGGACTTCAATTTTTTTTTTCAAGAAAAACATGTTTCGTTTGCTCTAAAAATAGAAGCAAACTTAAGAGTATCTCCACTCCTTATCCAAATCTTTCACCAAATTTAAATTTGTTCATAAAACCCTAAAAATTGCACTCCACTCCTTCACCAAATTTGGTTTTACTCAAATTCTTCACCAAATTTGGTGGTGGACGGCGGCGGTGATGGTGGTGAAATGATTGAATTTGAGTAAAACAAGGGTAAAAGAGTGGAGAGCTTTGTACCAAATCAGGGTTTTACTCAAATTGAGTGAAATTTTGGGTAAGGAGTGGAGATGCACTTAAGTTGAACAAATCAAATACTGTAACTCATTTGGACCTTGAATGGGCTCCATTTGAAAGTACACAGCGGGCCTCCCAGGTCCAAATCTCCACTTTTTTTTATGGGCTAATGCTCGAGCCCACCAGGCCCAATTTCTTTTCTGTATTTTTTGGGAATCATCACTTTCCTCCAATTCCAGCTCGCAGTAGAGGTTTGCCCTACTGAGAAAAAATGGCGAAGGAAGAAGGAGAAGGAGAAGGAGAAGCAGTGTCAGCTGGTAACAATGGAAAGGAAGGGAAAAACCTCCTGGGGAAACCCAAGTTCAAGAAGTTGGAGAATGGAAGGTTCAAGTGCGTGGAGACAGGGCACGAGGTCCCAGCTCACGGCAAGGACTCGTACGCGCAGAGCAAGCACTGCCGCCTTGGCCTCATCGACGCCGCCTTGGCTCGTAACAAACCCCCGCTCAACATGTTTCACCAAGACCCTCAATCACGGTCAGTCCCACCTCTTTCTCTCTATGAATTGTTGATAAATCCGCCAAACCAACAAACATAAAATGCGCGAAGAACAATAAAAGAAGAAACAATGAACTCAATACACATAGATTTTTTCGTGGTTTCCTAATTGGCTTCCAATACATGAAGAGGGTACAAGTTACTTCACAGAGATTTTTACTGGGTTGCCTATTTGGCTTCCACCATGTATGAATGAAGAGAGTACAAGTTATATTGGCTACTGCATATAGCAAGTATATATTTATATTGTAGTTTTATATCACCACTCACCAGTAACCGTAATACACAGTCTACTTCCACGCCTTTATGTACCTATTACTAATATACACATGTATTATCGTGCACAAGGTGCATTGTGCATCGCATTGCGATAATTTGTTTTTTTTTAGGGTTTCTATAGTTAAGTGTGCAGTGTAAACTAGGGTGGGCATCTTGGTGTCGTGCCGTGTTCAAATCATGTTATCATGTTATTTCAGGTTGTGTGTTATTTTGGATTCGTGTCGAAACATATTAACTTGAATGTGTTGGGTTTGAGTTGACATTGTTAACTTCATTAGTTAAAAATCTTTGGAAGATGAGATGTACATAAAATTATACACCTAGCAATGTGATATATAACCGTCGTGTTTAATCCGCCTTTGCCTTGTCGAAACACACGTAGCTATGAAAAATTATGTATGGCCCAGACACATCGTGCGGTGTTCTGTTGTGTCGTTTCGCGTTAACTGTCAGTAAGGAAAAGTAAACAGTTATTTGAATGCTTCTTGGGTTACTCTAATCCAATCCATATTCATCCCGTTTAGTCGGTGTGTTGTCGGGTCGTGTCATATTCGTGTTCGTGTAAAAAACCCTGTAACTTTGTGTTGCGTTGGAGCCGTGTTAACGGGTTGAGCCCGAAATTCCCACCCTTATTGTAAACAAACTTTTTGTGATGGAAAAATTGATTTTTTTTCCATGTGAAATCACAAAAAAGCCTGTACCTATGTAGCATGGACACGGGAATTCTAAAAAAGTGGACACGGACATGGTAGGGGACACGGCAAAAAAAGAAAAAGAAAATAAATATATCGTATATGTATGCAGTAACAGTTTATATATATAAATATATATATGCACCATGTAGCATGGACACGGGAATTTTAAATAAGTGGACACGGACATGGTAGGGGACACGGCAAAAAAAGAAAAAGAAAATTATTCATATAAATATATCGTATATGTATGCAGTAACAGTTTGTATATATAAATATATATATGCACCATGTAGCATGGACACGGGAATTCTAAAAAAGTGGACACGGACATGGTAGGGGACACGGCAAAAAAAGAAAAAGAAAATTATGCATATAAATATATCGTATATGTATGCAGTAACAGGCTGTATACATAAATATATATATGCACTTTTCATTTGATATGAAGGATATTTACATAGTTATGTACTGGTATGTATATTAGTTCATATACACACACATATATATAAGATATACACACACGACGGAGAAATATACATCAAATATATACGTACATGTATACCGTGGGAGGGAGGGAGGGAGGGAGAGGAGAGATCGTGAGAGTCGGAGAGTGTATGTGTGGGACACATGCCTGTCCATGCCGTGTGCCCCGAGTCTCCCCATCCAAAAAATAAATTAATTTAAGAGACGCCACGTGGCGTGTCCAATACGTGTCCCTGCGCGGACACGGCGACCTCTGGAAGCGTCGGTGCTTCATAGGCCTGTAGTATTTAGGGTATTGAGGGGTTCATGGTTTTTTTAGATCGTTTATTTTATGACATAATCTAGATTGATATTTGGAGTTTTTGGGTTGGTTTTTCGGCCCCAGAAATTCCGGTCCACGATGAATTTTTCAATACTGGGCCAGCAGGAAAATTGTTCTTCAGTCAGGAAACCCACAAGAATAACTAAATCTAGAATGATATTTAGGATAAATGGAAGCTTATGCATTGGAGGGTGGAGGACAATACTTTTAGAGTTATATAAAACCATGCTAAGCTGTTTGGGATCAGTCTTCTCGTTTTTTGTTGCTGATCTTATATATTGTTTTGCTGATCGGCTGTTGATTTAACCCTTTCTGTGTGGCCTTGTAGCTCAAAGTTGATTTGTAAGCTAACAGGACTTACTGTCAATAAGTCTGAGGAGCATATATGGAAACACATGAATGGAAAGCGTTTCCTCAACATGCTAGGTTAATGTTCTTTCTTAATTTCACTCTCTTTGTACTCTCTTTTGTTCTCATTGTCACCCATTGCAAGGTTGGAATGTACGATCTGTGATAAATAGAGCGCTCCTTATATATCTTAGTGATTAGATTTTTATGTAAACATGCAAGCAGAGAAAAAGGAAGCCGAAGAGCAAGCACCAAATGGAATTGTTGCAGAGCAGGGTGAGCAGCCACCAGACGAAGAATCAAATAAGAAAGCAGATAAATTGAAGAAAAAGAAAAATAAAAAGAAGCAGGAGGTTGATGTCCATAAAGTTATCTCTGAAGTAAGGAATCCTTCTGACAAAGACAGTGATTCTGAAGAAGCCGATTTCTGGATGCCTGAGGTTGGAGATCGGTGGGACTTTGACGATGAAGGAGATCGATGGGGTTCTGGTTCCGAGTCAGAACCAGAAATTGAAGATGTTAATGGAGCAGGTGAGTTTCCTTTTTCAGGATTTCATATTTTGTTTCTCATGAATCATGATCTCATTCGTTAGCTGGTATTCATGTGACTATGGTAGGAAACCGCTGACGCTGAATCGGCCCTAAGGTAACTAGTTCAAACACCAGGAGCGGTCTGATCAAATAAGGGATCAGACCACTCTTAGAAACCTGAAATAAAAGCAAACTCATAGTTTGAAGCCCAGCTCCTACTACTTCTTCATAAGTGAGGTGAGGTACTTCTTTCGGTTTGAACAGGGAGTAGCCCTTCTTTTGGTTGAAGTAGCTACAACTTTTGGTTGTAGTCCATTTAAACAAATAAACCCAGTACACTTGCAGCCATTTTTCTCAAAATATATTTTGATGCGCTTCTTTCTTGGACAGTCCCCTCGTCCTCAGAGGTAGAACTCACGGGAATATAATTGACTTGAGAGATGATTATTGTGGTGAAATTTGAAAATCGTGTCCTTTTCATGTACCATAATATCTATCGATGTGCAAAGCAGCAATATACTGTGTATGCATCATACTATGAAGTTATTGCTTTCTGAGGATGGAAAGATCTTCTATTGGAACTTGATATCTCATATCAGAGGTATATGAAAGTTCATAACCGCTTGACAACTGGTCCTCTGCTGCATCTTTTATATTCCTTTTATTTGGAAAGAGTAATATCTGAAGTAGGATAGCTTGGAATTCTCTCTTCTCACATCATGATAAATTGAAAACAATGGGGTAATAGTTATACTGGCGAGTTTATGTGGAACTTTTTGAATTTTCTATGGTGAAGTTAGTATCACGTAAAAGGTAGGTATGAGTTGCTAAGAACTTTGATCCCAGGATGAGAGCGCCAATAGAATTATGCATGCACTAGTTTGAACTGTAGGTTCTTAGCTTTGGCAGCATGATCATGGCTTAAGAGTTTTATTGCCTAGAATTATACCAGTTAGACAAATGGACATGAAAGTTGTCAACATTTTGATCGAGTTTTCCTCTATCACTAGTTGTGTAGGATGCAGTCAATGGAAGAAAGATCGAATAACGTAGTTTTAAACCGCCCTCAGAGCATCTCAAATGACTGGCCAATTCTCTTGCCAAATCTTTTTTAGGCTTTAGATAGGGCTTGGCATATCCATTGGATTGCCAAATGCTTAGGCAGTAAATGGCTTGGCACATCACTTATAGTGGTGGTCATGTAAGAGTTATGATCAAGAATTGTGCTAGAATTGGCTCGACACCACTGGTTTACCCTTGCCAAAAAGTGAAAAAATGGCATTGTAGCTGGCCAAAAATGTGGCTGGGGGCTTTGATAATTTGGTGAAATCAACGGGAGATGGTCATGGAAGCAGTAGTCATGGTTTCTGGCTTATTTGTCTAGATTATTTTGTTATGGAACTGGCAGTTAGATGACTCTTCTGATCCGATTTACTTAACATGGCTCTGAAATTGGATCTCTTATTCATTGATGCATTTTCTCTCACCAGATGCTGCAACAGAAGAGAGCAAAGACAATGCGAGGGAACTCTCTAACCGGTACCTTGATTTTCTTGGGTATTTCATGTTGTCTCGTTTTTGTAATGTCTTTTCCTCAATAGTCATTCAATTCCATTACTGCAACAGTTTAAAGGGTTTGTTTCCTTGGCAGGACGAAGCGAATGTCCATAGAAATTGGACCAAGTGACTATGCCTCAAGGAAGAAGAAAAAGAAGACCCAAACCACACCATAGAGATTGTGAAATTTGTTGGTTCTTTTCATTTCGCTGCTTAAGTTAATAGAGTAGCCACATGTTTTGTATATTACATGCTTGCGATTTGTGCTTAAAACATTGCGGCTTTCCAATAATTCAACAATCAGTTAAGCATCACCAGTGGATTTTGTTTCACTTGGTGGAGCACTTGTAAACTTACCATGTGAAAGAAGGGTTAGGGTGGAATGAGCAAAGGTCTTTCCAGTCGTGGATAATTTGAAATTGCATATTCTTTGGCAAGAATTAACACTGACGAGCTGTAAGCCAGCATTGGGGATTTTGCAACAAGATCATTAGCCTTAAAATTTAGTCATCTACTTTTGTGATTGCATTTTTTTACTCTATTTTGCTTGGATGCAAAACCCTGCGAAATTTCGTTTCCGGCCTTCAATCAAGGCATGCTACCGGAAGATTTGAACGCCATTGTTAAAATTTAGGAGGTTAGATCATACAGGGATTTATCCGTATCTTACTATATCTTATATTGGACTCTCATTAGTGGATTGTAAATATGTGATGAAGGTGCACGATATTAGGGCACGGTGCTGGGAGCATATATTAAATAACTTGAGTTTGAGTCTTTGAGAGATGTTATTTAGCGCTCTTGGAGCAATGCTCCACATCAATCACAACACATCACACCCAAAAGACACGAGCCTAGCAGTTTTTACCGATCGCAACACATGTGGTGTGGAGCACCACGTGACCTTGCTAGTTTGAGAGTCCAGACAATATCCACAACAACCAACTTATTGCCAACAATCACCAGCCACTTTGATAATTGCATTTAATGCATTCTAACAGCTTCTGCAAACCTAACTTCTCACTGCCATTCACACCAAATTATAGATTGCAACCACTACTCTGTATAGGTAACCTTATAAAAAAAAGACAAAGACAACCCATCTTCTTCCTCCTCCACCTCATTTCTGGTTCCTCTTCTATTTCCTCTGAAATTACCTTCTCTGCCCCTCCCATGGCCTCCACATCCAAATTCTCCTACCAAAAGCTAATTCAAGAAGGTGGGTTTGATGGTGGTGATGATGATGACAATCAAATTAGAGAGAAAGTGATTGGGAGGGCAAAAAGCTGGTCCAGAATCAGAAACAAGGTGCACACAAGGAGGAGACTCAGGATTAGAATTCCAAGCTTGCAGAGGTTCTTCAGGAGAAAAGCTAAGGTTTTTATGGTAAATTGGGGTAAGGTTGTGAAGAGAATGAAGGAAAGCCAGGCCCATTTTGGGGATTTATTTGCTGGGAATTATTTGTTTATGCAGGTTACCCCTACCCCATTAAAAAATGTTGACAGGTCTTTGAAGGGTACTTATGATTTTCATGGGGTTTCTTCTAGGTACTCTGTTCCGAGGATTTCTCATTAAATCCTCTTTGAAATTTATGAGTTTTTCTTGATTATGTAACAGGCTGTGTTTGGATAGTGAATTTTTCAAGAATTTTATAAAATAAATTCTCTGGGTTTTTTCTTCTTCTTTTTTTTTTTTTTCTTTTCAATTTCTTCTCTCTTTCTAAATTGAAAAATCTATAATCCAAACATGGCTTTAGCTGGAAAATAAGCTGGATTTTTATGTAATTCGTGCAATTGTACATGATGGTTTTTTATGTATGTGGAGGAAGATATGAAACAAACTAAGTGGTTTGTTGTTAGACATCAAAGAAACTACTCCATAATCCTTTGCATGTCAAATTGTGTGGTTGTCTTTAATTACCATTGTTACTTAGTTATTGACATCAAGGAGAAAATTTTGGGATGACTGTGATAGGGCGTTACGTATTCCATGTCAAACGCCACGTGGTGTCTTACACGCACCCAAATTCTTTCTGATATTGTGGTGGTTGTCTTTAATTACCATTGTTACTTTGTCATTGACATCAAAGAGTTAAAAAGTCTATCCTTTTGCGACAACTCCTCCAATGGTTTGAGTAATTTTTTTTTTCTTAAGTTAATTTTTTTTTTGTTTGCTTATTGCCTTATTTCCTGTATGCATATTTTCTCTGTGCCAAATAAGAATGAGAAATACCATAAAAGGAGGGTGAAAATTTGTTCACCTTCACCAAAAGAGGGTGAACAAAACCCTCACCCTGATTGGTTGAAATGGTGTAGGGTCCACGGAATCAATACACTTTTTGGTAAGCATGACATCACATTGTAATGTGATCCACACTACTTTTGATGGACCCCACACCATTTCAACCAATCATTTTTTGGCTTGAAAAAATGGTCGAACATCGACGGTTTTTTTCTTCTTCTTTTTTTGTAACTTTATGTCACTAATTACTTTGGCTCGAGAAACGGCAAGCTAACCATTAAAGATGCATGGAATTGGAGATCCTATAGTTTGGAACCGCATTACAGGTGCGGCATCTGAGCCGTTGATTGCAATCAATGGTTCTTATTTCATTTCGATACTTATATGATCGGAGCTGTCCATTGCCGAGATGAAATCTGAGCCATTAATTATCGAGACCAACCGCTAGATGATGCATTATAAGGTTGTAATGCTACTCCACACTACAGAATCCCCTAATGATCCGGATAGTTAACCATAAAACTTTTGGTGGGTCTGAATGGGCCTGCTTTGACTGGGACCCATGGATTTAGACCTATGCAAAGGAACTAGTTCTAAACTAACGGCCCAAATCATCTAGACTGGGCCGGCAACAAAAGTGTAAGGCTCATAAACGAGCCGAACGAGTTGGGGCTCAACTTGTTTTAAACATAGTTCGGCTAGCTTGTTTACTATTTAGCAACTTGATTTTTTTGAACTTCAAGGTTAGTTTAAAGATTTCATGGGTTTCAAAAAATGTGCAAAATTACACTCGGTTTCCCATTTTTGCTAAAAGTGCTAAAAGTCCTAAAATGACTAAACATGGATTTCTAGAAATGTCACCTCCTCACAAACATCAATTACTTTTAGCGCTTTTAGCAAAAGGGAAACCACCCCTTAGTTTGTTTAGGTTACAAATCGATCCCGAATGAGCTTTGAACAAGACAAACACAAGATCGAATTTGAGTAGCTTTTTGTTTATTAGCCCAATACACATGATGACGAATAGTCACGGGATGTAATCCACTGCATGCTCAAGAAATATGTTTCACACAAAGAACATATTAGTCATGAGTTCAACCGAAACCAACACAATAATCGCACGGAAAATAATCAAGCAAGAAACAAAGAACGCATAAACGACAATTATGGGTTTCCCAACTTGCGAATTGGGTATGTTTGTGACTCATACTAATTTTCACCGAATGGAGTACATATCACATCTGGTGCTGCATCATGATACATTGTAGGATTTTATTTACTACTAGTTATCGTAATAGCCCTCTTTAGGCTTCACAGTCCACAGACCCAACAATGAGGAATTTTGATTAATTAGGCATTCGAGCCACCTTGCACATTATTTTGACTAATTTTGGAGATTTGAAGTTAACAACCGGACAAATTTCAGTGACTCTAAAGGAGTTGCCTGACTAGAATCCTACCAATTAAAGATGTACTAAAAGGTGTACTAAAAAGCAAAAGAACCGAATCTTTCTTTTCAATTGCTTCTTTCAATAATGTTACATTGCAAAAAATGGAGTAAATTAATGAGTTAAGGAAAGCATAAAATTTGACATGTCCCTCGACTTTCTTGTTGCTCACATTCCACGGTAAAGATATAAAATCCTTTTGTTTAAGTGAAGTCTTTTGGCAGCATTTTTACTACCAGTGCTACATATCCGGTATCAGCGCTACATATCCATAAATTCTGGATAAATTTTTAAATTAATGAGTTAAGGAAAACATAGAATGTGAGCCATTATTTTTAAATTCTGGATAAATTTTATGGGTACTAAGCATTTCCGGTCCAATACTTATTCCACTTGTTTAAGCGGAAAACATGTTTTTGGGAAACATTTCTAGTTTTCTGATAGATCGCGCTCAATATAGAAAACGGATTCATGTAGTTGATCAATTAACTTGGAACTTAAAGCTTGGTTTGGTTTGGTGCGATGAAAAATAAAAGCTAACGGACAATTTTGTGGCCAGGGAAAGTGAATGATTTTAGCAAAAAAAACAAAGCTTTCCGACATTAGTGCCACGAGTCATGCTACAGTACACACCTTCTATAAATTATTCCATATGAGATTTTGTGGATAGAGGCATGAAATACGTACGGTATGCATCCCTCATACGGGTAGTCAGAAAATCTCATATTTAAGCCCACAAAATCTCATATGGTCAAATATGAGATTTAGTGGCACCTTATGCACCCTCATACGGACAGTCACAAAATCTCATATAAGTCACAAAATCTCATATGGGTCAAATATGAGATTTAGTGGCACCAAATATGAGATTTAGTGACACGTTATATGAGACATGTCACATCAATATATATATACGCGATATGTATCACATTCCCACTATAGGACAAAACCGTCATATGAGATTTTGTGGCACCTTTTAGGAGGTTGACTTTTGCCTATATGAGATTTTGTGGCTTTTTTTTAATTTTCTGGTACATTTTATGAGAATTTGTGGATTTATATATGTGATTTTTAAAACCCAAAGCCGTCATATGAGATTTCACACGGTGTTATATAATTTTTTGTGGCCCTCTATATGAGATCGATTTTTTTGCATATGGGGCACAATCTCGGCCGTCCATTTGGTCAAAGGGGTGCATACCGTACGCATTCTTACCTCTAGCCACAAAAACTCATATTTGAGCCATAAAATCTCATATTTGAGTCACAAAATCTCATATGGAATAATTTGTAGGGGGTGTGTATTGTAGCATGCCTCTAGTGCCACATTGCTGCCCTCCAAAGGTCACTTCCATAATCACTATCTTAATAAATAACGCTAGAGAAACACCTCTCCACCACACCCGCATTTCAAGCTTACAACCGAACATAAGAACTTTTTTCGATGACAGAAATTATTTTACAGCGAAACAAATGGAAAGCATTAAAAGAAGGTAGGATCAAGATCAAGGAACCATTGGAGACTTTGAATTCACTCTGCACAAAGATTCTTGGACACCAACAGTGAAAAGCAAATTCTGTGGGGAATGAGTCACTCAAAAAAAAGCCAGGGGCTTCGAACTGACGTTGAGGAGATTTCATAACCATTGGAAGCAAGGAAGTGGATTCATCCAATTCTTGATTCTATGTCCCATGCTATAAATAGGTCATACCAGATAAGAAGAAGAAAACACAAGCCCTCCTATTCTCTACTCTACATTCACTTCTTCCCTCTGGTCTTTTTGCGAAAAAAAATGGCTACCAGCAAATTAGTGCCAGGAACAGATCAAAAAAGAAGCCTAGTACCAGGTTATCCTGATCAAAAACTTGTATCAGGTTATCCTGATCAAAGACAACTTGTATCGGGTTATCCTGATCAAAAGCAATTTGTACCCGGTTATCCTGATCAAAAACAATTTGTATCGGGTTACCCAGACCAAAGACAATTCGCGCCAGGTTATCCAGATCAGAAACAATTTGCACCAGGTTACCCAGATCAGAAACAATTTGTACCAGGTTACCCAGATCAAAAACAAATGGTACCAGGTAGTGCAATGCATCAACTTATCAAAGGTGACCGAAGCATGCTCATGACATCCGACGACAATGTGATGTTGAGGCAAATTCAGGCTACCCATTATCCTGATGACCGCAAAATTGATGTCAAACCCATTCTTCAACTCGTCGAGGATATCCTCAGTCGTGCCACTCTGAGCGTCGATAGCATTGTGCCGGTACGTATAATCTTACGATTCTCCTCTTTCGTAAACATATGAGACATTCTTTCCTCGTAATTTCCTTTTTCCCAAGTTGTACTGAGATCTGAGTTTACTTTTCGTTTATAAATTATGAGTTGATAGACAAGTTGGATTAGTCTTATGCTTATTGCTTGCTGATTCAATGGTGATCTTACTGCAGGGCCTCCACAAGCACGGACTCGCACAAAACATGGAGGACAAAACTCACCCCGACAGTGTCATTTCCATGCTTGATGCACTGTCATACTTAATCGCTCGAATTTCCAGCGAGGTTACGAAGCAGTTTTTTTGTTTTTCATACACTAGAACTTATTTTTACGCGAACCCCATCTCAACCAATTATAATCAGTCTGAAACTCCTCTTTACCGGATTTCAACCCGCAACCTCACAGTAGTAAAATACTGCTACACAACCACATTCACGAAGCAGATTGACTCATGCAATTATATATTTAACATAAAAAAACTCAAGTACATAACTAATTTGGGTGATTTTTCACTTGGATTTATGAATTTTCAGATAGCATACAAGTGCATGGGTGGTACTGAAGAAGGACACCACCAAACAACAGTCTCTCTGCTAAACCTGCTGTCAAGCCATGCATGGGATGCAAAGTTGGTGCTAACCCTAGCAGCCTTTGCACTAAACTATGGCGAGTTCTGGCTCCTAGCCCAAATATACTCGTCAAACCAACTCGCCAAATCCATGGCGATCCTCAAGCAACTACCGCACATTATGGAGCAATCAGGCCCATTGAAACCCCGGTTCGATGCCCTTAACGATCTCATCAGGGCCATGCTGGACTTGACTTGGACTATCGTGGCGTTCAAGGACCTACCTTCTGCATACGTTAATCAGGATGTGCCCGCGTATGCTGCTGCTAATAATATCATTCCCATGGCTGTTTATTGGACCATGAGAGGAATTGTCGCTTGCGCAGCTCAGATCAGTATCCTC
The DNA here is from genome assembly GCA_036023075.1 of Gaultheria prostrata. Classification (NCBI taxonomy): domain Eukaryota; kingdom Viridiplantae; phylum Streptophyta; class Magnoliopsida; order Ericales; family Ericaceae; genus Gaultheria; species Gaultheria prostrata. The sequence continues at coordinate 8,048 of JAXBDA010004104.1, read as the reverse complement.
ACTAGCATGGGCCATGAGTATGTTGCCTTTCATTTGTTCTTTACTAGGAGCACTTTATTACAATACCAAATCTTTATGTTGGATTAGAACTTTAGAGATCAAGAACTCGGAATTAAGGCCAACCCTGGGAGCTCCTAAATTGCCGCTCCCACTTTAGGAGTGAGATTATATGCTCCCCATGCACTAAGGAGCTGGCACCATTGAGATGGGAGCTCGCTCTTTATGAAGATGAGAGCTTTTTGTAAGATTCTAGTACAGAAAACCAATAGTTTATTACTTAGCTTTATAAATTGATTTTTCATTTAGCATATATATATATAGCCCAACTCATGATATTTTAAAAGAAAACCATACATTCTAACACTAGCCCATATCTTAAACTTAAGGCAGACTTGGCCCAAATTTCTTACTACATTATTTTCGTAACATATGTACATGTTCCTTTTTATTTTCGTAACATATGTACACGTTCCTTTCACACTCCCAACCTTGAGAGCTTTTATATTCCCCCACTTCTGCTCCCGCTTCGTGCAACTAAGCTGTGCATACAAAAAATGAACAACATATGCATGTGATTTCAGGTATGGGGTACTTTCCAACGTGGAGGGATGGGAACTTTCTACCTTGGCTCACAAAATCAACAACATCCATGACCATCTCAAGAAGCAACTGCTGATTTGCAACCAACTCATAGGTATGCCCACTAATTACTGGCCAGTTCAAATGAATGCATACTGTGGCTTCAGATATTGGCAATCAAATAGACTAAATCTTGCATTTTTCATGTAGATGACAAGAGCAACGAAGATTATTTGAAGTATTTGTGGGACGTCATTGAAATGATCCATATGGATAACATGAAAGTTCTCAGGGCTCTGATTTGTGCCAGGGAGCAGGATATTCAGCAACCCCTCTTCGATGGTTCTTCTAAGAGACGGGTTTGACTTAATTTGAACGTGAACTCTATATATACTTGCAATATGTATTATTAGCCGGAAAATTATTAATTGCTCCTTGAGCTAGTGCTGCCACTTGACGCTCTAGGGGCCTTCTCCACCACATATTGGTTAGGTTAATGCGTGATCATTTGACTAGATGAACTAACTAATAACTGGTTTGATACTTAATTACCCAAAAAATTCAACACTTCCCCTCTTTGTTTGTTACAGTTAAGCTATAAATATGGACATGCATAGCAACCATAAACGTGCACAGCGATTTACCTGATTCGATTTGCCTGCAAGCAGCCAAGATATGTTTAATGTTTACCTATGAAGCTTGGATAAAAAATTTACTGTGAAAGAGGAGATTGAGATGAGAATGAGCCACTGCCCACCAGTATACAAAATTTCCTAACTAAGCCCTATGCCCCACAACTGACCCTTTTGCATAGCATCACATGAGTAATTAGGTCAAAATAACCCATTATGTAGCACGTTGCAAACATGTTATTCACCGCAATATTGGTTGAATTTGAGACACGACTCACAATGTTTCTACTTGAGTACAGATCTCATTAATAACGAATACAATTAATGGTGTCCGAGCATCATTCATGGCAATTTATTGTATAATATTTGTTTTTTTTTTTTTAAAGAAAAGATTGCTTTGTTTAATATGAAACACACATTTTCACTGACCTTTTTGCCTATATGATGAAAAATAGGTTAATCTTGACATTCTGAGGAGGAAAAACGTGGTATTGCTAATATCAAGCCTAAACATCTCCCAAGACGAGCTTTCAATTCTCGAACAAATCTACAACGAGTCCCGAGATTCCCGACAACATGCGACAAGGTTGGATAATATGTACGAGATGGTTTGGATTCCAATTGTGGATCAGTCAGTGCCAGAGTACAGGACAGACGAAGCTATGAAAAAGTTTGAGAGCCTACAATCCACAATGCCATGGTACACGGTGCACCACCCTTCCCTGATTGATCGAGCGGTGATTAAGTTTGTGAAAGAGAGGTGGCATTTCAGGAATAAGCCTATTCTTGTGGTGCTGGACCCACAAGGGAGGGTGGTGAGCCCCAATGCCATACACATGATGTGGATTTGGGGAAGCAGTGCTTTTCCATTTACTAGTCAGAGGGAGGAAAGTTTATGGAGGGACGAGACTTGGAAGCTTGAGTTGCTTGTGAATGGTATTGACCAAGCAATTCTGAATTGGGTAAGTGTTTTTATCCCTACATATGGGTTCAAATTGTCATATTAAAAATATTATTTCTTCCCTCTCCAACTTTTAGTTCTTGTTCAGATATCCGTGCCTTTTTTTTTGTATAAACATATCCGGAATTCTTTCACATTCACCAATTAAAAGTTATAACTGTCATCTTTTGAACGGTGTAAAGAACAATGATTTTCTGAAGTATGTGTTATAAGGTGGTTTTCGTAACTCCGATAACATGAGATTTTATATGTTATCAGATTAGGGAGGAAAAGTACATTTTCTTGTACGGAGGGGATGACCTCGACTGGATTAGAAGATTCACCACCGCAGCAAAATCTGTAGCATTATCTGCTCGTATCTCTCTCGAGATGGTCTATGTTGGAAAGAGCAACAAGAAAGAACAAGTCCGGAAAATCATATCCATAATCACAAACGAGAAGCTCAGCTACACATGGCAAGACCTCATGGTATGGTTCTTCTGGACTCGGTTGGAGAGCATGTTGTTTTCCAAGATCCAACTCGGGAGGATCGATGACCACGATCCCATGATGCATGAAATCAAGAAACTGCTCAGCCATGATAAGAGCGGAGGGTGGGCCGTGCTGTGCCGAGGGTCGCAAGTGGTAGTGAACGGACATGGGACTAAAGTGTTGCCGACTTTGGTGGAGTATGAAATGTGGAAGGACAATGTGCCCACCAAAGGGTTTGATAGGTCCTTCAAGGACCATTTCGACAAGCTTTATGGGAGTGATGAGCACCGCCCATGTTGTCGGTTTGAGTTTCTGAGCACAGCTGGTAGTGGGAGGATACCAGAGGGTATGAAGTGTCCGGAGTGCCTTGCTAGTATGGAGAAGTATGTTACTTTTTGCTGCTGCCACGATGAAAATCCTATAGCCGGACTCTACTAGAGGTTCGAGTTACTTAATATAGTAAGTAACGGCGTGTGAAGTTTTATTTCTTGTTTTTCTTCATGTAATGGATGTGATGCAAAATAATGTGATGTGCGTAGTCACAAATCACAATTGAGGACTTTGATGCGGTTGGTCCTCTTAATTAATTATATGCTTGATATGTAAGAGCCATTTTCTTGTGGTTTTAAGAAATAAAATATTTTGAGTGTTTTGCTTGAGTTTATTGTTTTGCTTAGATTTCCTTTTATTAACTCAACTTTCAAGTAGAATCTAAGAAATTGCTCGTCACTGTAATCTGGAAAATGAGTTTCTTCGAACATATTCCATACATACCTCAGTTTTGTTGGTGCAAGAAACAGAGGAGGCTACACACAATGTCAAACACAATTTTATTGCAAATGCTCACACACACTTACAAATACTCTTACTCGTCTGTATCTCTATCTCTCTCACTTACTCTAATTTCTTGCACACTTTACACAATCAACTTACAAGCCAATTTATAGGCTAAACAATACAATAAGACAAACATGAGATAAATTCTCATTTATTGAAAATCTCACAAAATCAAATACGTAAGTCTCAGCCCTGATAGGAAACAGTGCTCCACGTTTTTCTTTTCCCAATCATCCAAATCTAACTTTGACCAAATCTCCTCCACTTGCCCCTTCAAACTTATCTGACTCTTATCTTGTAAAATCAAGTTTACCTTTCATCAAGTTTATCACAAAATAGACACACAATTTATATTATGGATATTACATAACTAGTTAATTTCCACTTCATTTATCTAGTCAGTAACAAATACGGAGTAATATTCATAAATAAAAGTTGAAGGTATATGCAAAATTCACTCTGGCAATATGTGACGAGGAACTTGTTGTACTTCTCATGCAAAAATTTAATCTTGCATTCAAATATAATTTTCATGCATAATTAACGAGCTTTGTTACTCCCTAAATTAGAATCCTGGTTCCGTCGCTTCTTATTAACATGTCACATGTCATGTAATTGTTTCAGTTACATTTATAAGATAATGATCACCATATAAAATATTTCTTTCTATAAGTTGACCTTTCTTTCTTTACGTTAGTGATTTTAGGCACCTGTGAGCCTTGTTACCTTTTTTTAACTCGTTTCTTTCTAAGGAATTTGAAGGGGAAAAAAGGAGCGTAAAAACCGAGAGAGAAAGAGATGCGAAAGAATACATACCGGCGATTAGGCGGAGTAGACGATGATGAACGGCGGTCGGGTGGGGCTTACTGCTGCGATTTCACGAAATAGTCGAGAGTGGAGGCTTGAGATACACCAAAGTGGTTGAGAGACGGAAGGGTTTCGAATGGGAATTTGGGGTTCTTTGGTTGGGGCTTCAAATAAGGCTCGTAACGATATTTTCAAATGAGCCAGATGGTTTCGAATGGGAATTCGGGGTTCTACAAAGCCCCTTCATCGAGATGCATATTTATTAATAGAATGATATTTTTCGTCCAATCTAATGTCTAAGGATACACGATTAACTTCATTCTAGTACAAAGTAATCTACTAATTTACATTGTGTAAAAAGATAGTCTAAAATACACGATTAACTTCATTCTGGTACAAAATAATGTAATCTACATTGTGTAAAAACATAGACATTTCCGATAGAAACAAAAAGACCTCAAGTGGGGCTAGTGGTAGAGAGTGCTCTATAAGACTTTAATGGCTTCGGACGTATTCATGTCTTCAGATCATGTGGTTTTTAATATTCGATAATTTCAAATTTTGGTGAAAATGATGGAATAAGTAAAACGTGAAATCCTAATGGTTCAGATCGACAATTGTAAAAATAGACTCGGCAATGGCTTTAAGATCTGTACGTTCAACTTACTTGATAGCAAACTAAGTTTTGTGCAATAGTTGAATGTGCAGTAGCCACAAGACTGCGACACAATCATAACGATCGAGATCGTTGATTTCATGTGCTTGTTGATTAAAACATTCTTGTAAACTTTTGGCTCGATCGGGTTTAAAGCGCCTTCATCGGGACGTGGTTGATAGTAAACTAAGTCTTGTGTAGAATTGAATGTCCATTAGCCACACGATCAAACAATTACGACAATCGAGATCATTGATTTCGCTGTGCTTGTTGATTGAATCATTCATGTAAATTTTTGACGCGATCGGGTTTAGAAATCCACTTCACCGGAACACAAATTCATTAGGAAAATGATATTTTTCATACGATCAAGTGTCTAATGAATACACTATTAACTTGATTCAAGTGTCCAATGAATACACGATTAACTTGATTCTTGATAAGAATGATTTAATTAATAAATATTTCGCAATACCTGGAGAAATTATTTAAGACTAGGTGCGAAATCACATGTGCGTTACACGTGTTGGCCCATGAATGCCAATAAGAAGTTGATTTAGTGTAACACATAATGTTTTTGCCCGATAAATACATTAGATGCCCGAGGTTCATGCCCGTTAGCAAAGCAATTGGTATTAGCAGGAAGCATAGCATCCAAGTTGTTGAAATCGAGATGTATCTATCAAGATTAGGCCTTGCTAATCAGCAATCAAATTAAAAAACTAATAACAGAGCAAGAAAATTGAAGTACCAATAGAGCCCCTGCAAGAAATGGCAAGGAAATTTTGTGTAAAACACCAAACGTAAAATCAAATTCAGCTATAGACTACGCCAAAATGGGGCATTCCCAACATTTTTATTCCCGGCATTTTAATTAATGCCGGAAAAAGCAAATATTACCGGTATTTGTTTCAAAAAATGCTGGCAATAGTCGAATGTCCCGCCAAAATATTACCGTCATTTTGTTAATACCGGCAAAAGAACTTTTACCGGCGTTTTTACGAAAATGCCGGTAAAAGTCTAATTTAGAAAAAAAATTCTACCGTATAGTATAAATATTTTTCATTGTGTATTGTGAAATAATATGGGTGCTAGCATAGTTGGTAAGGACGCGCGTGAGGCAAAGGTCATGAGTTCGAATCTTGGGGTGAATAATTTTCTCCACAATATTGCTCACCACGCAGGCACCACGTGGCCGCCACTTTTGTTTATAAGGCAATAGGCTTTCCCGGCATTAGTGAAAATGCCACAAATACTGTTGACTATTACTGGCATTTGTGATGACTTTTCCCGGCATTTGTAGCATTTACGACACTTGTGTAGACAGCATATGTAATAAATGTCGGTAATGCTCAACAAATCCCGGTAATGCCCATTTCTGGCATTTTTGGTGGCTTTTCTGGCATTTTTTAAATACCGCAAAAAGCTTAATTTAGCGTAGTAGCTTCTTTCTGCAAAACACCAAACGTAAAATCTGGTCAGTGACCCTGCATCCATTGAGGCTACGGACTGTTTGCTCATCCACGTTTTGTAATACTGAATCGTGTGAAATATCCAATTCCTGCAACAAGTGTAGGTGATCAGAGAGGACTTAAACACCATTAAAGTTCTGACAACAAGCAGGTTTCATTAGCGTAGCGACAACCAGTATTAATCGAAGCCTGCTACACTACTAACGACAAGACTAATATAGCCTCCTCTTCGGCTAATGATCGATTTTTTGTCAAACATTCACACTTTGCAGCGATAAAATCTTCTTAAGCAGAAACATATAAGTATAGCGCATAAAACACACCAACCGAAGCAAATTTCTTTTTCACCATTTCGCTCTATCAAGATCATACAGTGTTGATAGAAGGGTGGGGGGAAAACTTACTTCCGGAATAGCAAAAAGTGCTACGTTTGCATAAAGAAGATCTATAAACACCCCACTGAATTTGAATTTTAATTTTAATACAGGAACATGGGGATCAGGGATAGGATGTCATTCTTCTATTTCAGGCATATCAGCCAACATTCTGTATTGTTCACAAAAAAGAGCTTCTTGCGTTGAGTTATACAGGAAAAGTAGACTCATCAGTCTACAATAAGGAAAGCAGAAAGCTAAATACAACTTAATACTTGGTCTCACTGTCCTCCAAGTTTATAGAATTGCCAACTATCGGGCATATGTAGGCATAGGAGTTTGGACAATCTCTCAAAAGATATTGCGGCCCTCTGTTGAGTCCAAGTTCCCAAACTGGTCAATTCAGTCCGATTTAAGAGTAAAATATGATTCCTCCCTCTGCCAAATCTTTTTTCTTTTTTTTTAGACAATTTTTGGCGCTCAATGAGCCTCTCAAAATGACTCATAAATAAGGCTCCCAACAATTTCTGAATCTTATGTTTAATTTTTTTTTTTCCTTCAGTGGACTACCCAAACAAACTCTGAATGATGGATGACTTCTAAGCATGGCTCCCAACACATAAAATAAGTTTAGGGAGCCTTCTAACCAGTCTTAAGTGGGACCATTGTTTTAAGATACTGGATTTTACTTTTTGAAAGAGTATTTTCACTGATGGAATAGCTAATCAATTGGAGAGCATCTACATGGTCCTAAATTAATTAGCACTACTAGGGATCAAATTGGACCACATTTTATGTCTACGTGTATACTTTAGGATACATTTTATGAGCTAATTTTGGAGAGTCCGCTAGAGAGATGCCCAGTAATGTTTACGGCTTCTCTTTAGTTCCTGTATTGTTTATTAGCCCAACACACATGGCGACGGATAGTTCCTGTAATCTCGTGATTCGTGAAGACTGTACGTTCTACGAATATGTTCCACACGGAGAACAGAATTGTCATGAATTCAACCCAAACAAACACACAATAATCGCATGAAGAATAATCAAGCACTAGACAAAGAACGCACAAACGACAATTACGGGTTTCCCAACTTACGAATTGGGTATATTTGTGAATTTTCACCGTGAAGCTGTTAGGATTTATCGCAACCCCACAACGCCCCTACGGATCTTGGGAACAATGAATCACAGAAATCGCAAAGACAAACAAATAAATGCGTAATGAAAAACGGAAAGAAAGTGCGAGACACAAGATAT
>JAXBDA010004103.1:0-30655 GCA_036023075.1 Gaultheria prostrata | reverse complement strand
GAGCCGTCCAATGTGTTCAGAAGGTGTTTTCCAAGGTCCACGCGGGAAATCTTCAAAAAAAAATACCGGGAAGGGCTTGATCCAAGCAGTTTTTGCAAAAAATGTAAAACACCTTCTGAACACATTGGACGGCTCGGATTTTCCAAAATTAATTTGCAACACAAAAAAAAACACAAAAAACCTTCAATCAGGGAGCCCTGATAAGAAGATTTCCGTATATATATATATACACACTCCTTCCATCCCATTTTATTTGTCAATTTTAGATAATCGTGTAAGTTTTCGATCGCTTATATCTTTTAATATTGATCTCCAAACATATACAATATGGATCTTGTTTGATAGTTCACGATTAATTCTATTATACAAAGTTTTAAAAAACGTGAAAAATTAATAGATTGAAAGATATAAGCAATTCAAGGCATAACATAAAATGAAATAATTGACAAATAAATTGAGACGGAGGGAGTATGTTGTTACATGGAAGTGTCCGCGGTGCAATGTGCATACGGCATGACTTGAATTACTGACCATTTGAGAAGAATAAAGATAACAACCAACTGAACTAGCCGAATTGTTGAGGATTTATTGCATTGCCTAGCACTACTTGTTATGCTTTTTGCATTCCTTTTTTCATAACTCGGGCGACGGGTCTGTCTACGTGCATTTAAGTAAATTATGAAGGCCCAATTCCGCCGTTCACTTGTAGAAAGTCCAATTTAAAGTACTCCGTAAGAACAATGCTCTGTATGGACTAACCCAAAAAAAATGATAACATTTGAGAAAGTTTAAACCTAAGACCTTAGCAGAGAGTAAATCTCTAAGTCTCAAACCTTGATCACTAGGCCACTCCTTGATTCATGTGGATGTGTGACGGTCTAACAAACATCCATTGTTTGTGTTATACAGTAATAGAAGCTTTGGAAATTTGGAATCATTAATAATTTGAATGGTATGGATGCAACCGCGTTTTGTGTTTCGTAAAATGCTTAAACTGTAGTTTGCCAACTGAAAAAATGAGATTTTTCATTTTAGTTGAGTTTTATGGAGGTGTGATAAAAATCACATTGTTTTTCTTGTTTGATAAAATCTTCACCCAATGCATTTTATCATTTGAGGAATGATTTTGATAAAATCTGAGCTAAAATTACTTTCTAGCTTTTATCAATTAAGAAATTATTTTAATAAAATCTGGGATAAAATCTAATTTTATCAATCGGCAAACCCACCCTAGATGTCTTCCAATCTCCAAATCTTCAAAGTAAAAAATCAACGGCGTTTTCAGATTTTCCAATTTGAAGCCGTATGTCCCTGTACTGTAGTTGGACTTTCAATTACCACAAGTATCCCGTGACTCCTGTCCATGTACCCCTGATTCTTTTCTTTTCTTTTTTTCTTGAGTACGGTCATGGTTGTTCCGGTTAGCTTATGCGCACCGCTACTATTTCCCTCCCCGGTTCATTCAAAGGAAGGCATCTACGCCGGAACTAAATATTCACAAAAGTTTTCTCTCATTCTTACTCCAAGAGATTGCCAAATGTTGAATTCAAAATATCTGAATTTACAGCTTATCACTGTTGTCACTTGATCTACTTTGGCTTCCATGATTCAATATTGGTCTGCCAGATACCGAGTGGCCTACGGTAGACCCATTTCCAATGGAATTTGAGTTGTCTCTAGTTTCAAATTTAGGCCACATTCCACTAATTCAAAAAGTCAAAAGTCAGCTTATTGCATTTTTTGAGACAAATTATCTCCTCACAATACATCACATAAAAAATCATAAAAGAGTGAGGTATTAGGAGTAATAAGTGGATAGAGGGATAGAGAGATTAGACTAGTTAGTGTGGAGAAAATTGAATTGTAAATTACACTGAGAGAGAAGTTGATTTGGGAACCCCAAGTAAAGCTCGTCCATGTCATTAAAGTCGCAAATTCGATTCTCCTTGCCAGCAATTTTTTCGGGCTATTAAGAATTATGTCCGGTTGTTATCTCTAGGGTTCCGAAATTAATTGAGGTGCAGACAAGCATGCCCAGACATTTGGTTATTAAAAAAAAAAAAAACTCGTCAATGATATAATCGTAATAACCAAGGCTTGTAGCCTAGCGGCTATCTCCTAGTTCACCCACAAGCCTATCTCCTAGTTCACCCACAAGCAAGACTAGGGTTCGAGCCTCGGCAGAGGCGTTTGAGATTTAGGCCAATGGATAGCTTCTAGGTATATCGAATGATAAAAAAATATATGATATAATCGTAATAAAAAAGTATGTCTATCAACTACCAATGAACATATGATTGCAATGCATCCGCAGAGTCGTTTGGAGTTTAGGGCTATGAATAGCTTCTAGATTTCCTCTGGACTAACTAACTAACTCCCCGTTAACCCCCACTAATGTATATCGAATGAAAAAATCTTTGGATAATTTTTGCTACTATATATATTTTTTAATCTTCAAATTTTGCTTAATATTCACTGAACTCAATTCTTGCATGGATAAATCTCACAACGGAAGCTAAAAGATGAGGAAAACCCACAGCCTATCTAGATAGACTCAAGTGGGTCCTCAACCCACCAACTGAACAATGTAACTACGTAAGTGACGGTATAAGATCCCTGTTCCGGAAAAATGGTGTTCCTCCATTCCGAAGTGTTTTGGATCGTTAGATTGTATGTGTTTTATTTTTTATTTTAAAATTTTTATGTGATCCAATGACCGAAAATACACCGGAGCAGAGGAATAGAGATTTTTAGAACAAATGATTTGATTCCGTGAGTGACCCACTAGAAACATTGAAGAGTCCAATCACAGCACCGAAGTCGTGAAGTATTGATTTTTGGTTATTTTCCAAATCGCCAGTGTCCCCAAACCAGCAAAATCTAGTGGTTTTCCTCTTTGCTAAGATTACACAGATAATTAAAAGTTGTGAAAAGAACACGATACCTTCCACTTTAAATTTTGAGAGGAAAAAAATTGACCAATTAACCAACCAACAAAATTACTTTTTATAAATAATAGCGTGTTCGCCTTGTCCTTCAGATAGTCGTTGACTAATAGGAGCATCATTGAAATCAGTTCAATGTACGGGAATTTCCATTGTGAAAAAAAAAAGTTAGCATAAATTCCTATTAAAGGAGGACCAAGCGCCTTACCACCCGTTTTCTTTTATAAAAAAAACAGGACGAATCTAGTTATGGTACCCCATTTTGGATCCAGATTGATGATTGAAGCTACTTGTCACAGGGATGAAGCCAGAGGGGGGCCAGTAGGGGCGGTCGCCCCTGCAAGAAGAAAAAAAACCTCTAGTTTGATATAGAAAAAATAATAATTTCATATGAATTATATAGGCTCGCCCCTGCATAGTATTTGAAAAAAAAAATTCGCCCATGCGTAGTGAAATTCCTGGCTCCGTCCCTGCTTGTCAAGAAGGGAAATCATGCTAAGAATCATGTTAATTGGGTATCGATAATAAGTGATCAGTGCATGTTCATCGATAAAACGTGCAAGACGAACTGTTCGATCGCCATCCTGATTCCGGATACTGATTCCGGAATGTGGTCCAAATTTTGAAAAAAAATGAAGAGAATCCAGATCCATCGTCAAAGGAATGAGAGCCTAAGTTATAGGTGTCAAATTGGTAGTGCTATGCTTGCCTAACCAATTTTTTCGGTTCTTAATTAATGTGTTTTGTGTTGTGCCAATCTAGCCTTGTTCATATATTAATCATGTCGAATTGTGTTGTGTCGTGAGTATTCTTGACCTAATTAAGGTCGTGTGCTTTTATCGTGCACCTATTTAAAATTTTTCATACAAATTGGTTTTTTAAATCATGTATAAAATAAAAGGCTCGAATTATTTCATTGTGAGACTTCTGATGAGTTTACTTCAACATCCAGTTTAATTTTCGTAAAAAATAAATTATCTGTCACACTTTTTTCTTTAATATGTATCTATCACGATTAATGAGAAGTATTTAAAAATACAATAGTGTGTATCAAGGTTGCTTTTGCCATTCTTTTGTCTTTTTGCCTAAATGTCTCTTTTCGCTTTTCGTAATTTTTTTGTTTAGCTTTTCATCGTAATTTTTGAGATTTATCATTCGTATCGACGAGAGGAATATAGAAATGTGGACCGAAGTTGAAAAAAGTTCATATAAGATGACACTTTAGACAAAAAGACATATGTTCGGTACTTTTTTCTTTAGTGAGTTCTTTTATTTTTGTCATAATTTTTTACTTTTAGACTTCTTTCGTCGAGACGGATGATTGATCCAAAATATATATTACAAATCTATCACAAATTCAGAAAAGATGAATAAAACACGAAAAAACAAAAAGTACAAAAGAATGAAGCCTAACGTGGATATTACTAATAATGAAGCCTACGATTTATGGGAATACAATACTATTAATAATCCTGTTATTAGTGTTACAATTATAAAATTTGGTGGACCAAGACCTAAGACTTCTGATGAAAAAAAGAAAGAAAAAGATCTGAGACTTAATAATTTGCTCATTCTTGAAATCTCAAGTTCGAAATATTAAAAATGCATGCTACCAATTTTTTTGAAATCAGTTCCTACGAAGTTTTAACTCGCACTTTACTTGGGAACACTGCAAATAAGCGATGTGATTGAGCTCTCATGACTGGCCCGAACACCCAGGTTATTAAGATTGTGTTTGGGTTTTGGTTTTTGTAATGATTAGAGAGAAAAATAGGGATAATAATTAAAAATAGGGATTAATGATTAGAGAGAGATAGAGAGAAAAATGAAAATAATATTTAAAAATAAAGATAATAATTGAGAAAACCGGATCTTGAAACCCAAGACGAAGAAAGCCCAAAGGTAGTATTATGTCCCTTTCCTTCAATTGTCTTCTTTCCCGTGCATACACGCACCTACGAAGTCCTTTGTCCCCTATACCACCAAATGCAGCGGTTATAATTTGTTCGCAAGTCGCAAAATAAACACCTTACGTACAATCAATTGCTAATAGCCTAATATAACTGCTAGAATAGAACTACGAGAGAAACTTGTATGCTCGCTGCGTATCACGTGACAGTATTCAGCACATATCTCGATTGTAAAAAGTATTTTGGATGACGCGAATTTTAGAAAAGAAAAAGAGAGGGAGAAATTTAGACCGTCACAAATACTTTTGAACGACCGAGATGCGCGCTCGGACTCTACGTCAACCCTACCCTATTTGCATCCCAGTTTTTTCCTCTAGAACTACGTTGGCCACCCTAGGGCCTTGGTTTTCCGACCTCTAGTGAAACCACAATTGAATGGTTGTGGTGGACCTAGGCCCAACAAGGCATGTTATATAATGCTCCTCATATGGGCTCTTATCCCGAGGCTAGAGAGGAAATCCGAATCGTTCATTTTCTTAGACTAATGGACTTTATCTTCTTCTTCTTTTTAACTGTAGAAGGGTGGAAGGAGACAACCAACGTAGCAACTACCCTTGTGATTGACCATATGGGCTCCCGAGTCTCCGACCCGCCAGTGGAATGTCCGATACGAGCCATAGCTATTGTTCGTGAGAACAAACCGTCACCACGGCACTACCTAGGTACAAGTGGGCCTAAGTGTGTACCCCCACAATCCGTCGCCACTGACAAGACTCGAAACCGAGTCTCTCCTGAGCATGTGAGGCACCGTGCCCATTCGGCTGCCACCATCGGTGGTAGACTCATTGACTTTATTGAGACCGGAAAAAAAAACCTAATCAACATTGATGCGAACATGAGCGAAACACGTGATCTAAATTGTTCGATTTTTTTTTTTTTTTTCTCTTTCATCAAGTTTGTTGCGAATACAAATACTGATATTTGTGAAACATTTTTTTTTTATCAGCAATTTATTGGTCGAACATTAAAATTTAAAACCGACATGAACGATACATGTTTGTCTTAATTTTTTTTTATTGGTGACACGTATTTTGCATATACTTTTCCACAAATGTGACTCAATAATATAGCTATTAATAGCCAACTAGCGTGATTTTTTTATTACGTGAAAAAACTCATATGACATAGCAAGGCCTCCAATACAGGTTTGTAGCTTTCGCTAGCTAGTACGTACCATCTCAACCACCATCTTTGTCTAATTCCCAAAAAAAAAAAATTAAACCGCAATGGTTGTTTTTTAAAAAAAAATATCAATTCCAATCAGGAAAATGTTTGAGGGCAGTACGGATTTCATCACAAACGACATAAATGAACCAAAACTATCAAAGACCCGAGACAGACCAACAACTAGGCCGAACTAGAAATCTGTCCACGATCTGCTAGTAGATATCCCGAAGGAATCTGGGCTAGAAAATCTAATCGTTGTCTCTTTGATGAGTCTCGTGTGCACAAAATCAACAAGAGTAGGACTTGTGATATCAAACTGAAAAATAAAAACAATGATCTTTTCCTCTCTATCTTCCAATCTGTACAAAAGGTCTGAAAACAAATGGAAGTTAAAAATGGCTGGAATATCTAAAATGGATCTCGTGTGCACCATTTTTCCTGCTTCGGCGAAGTTTCGTCTTTTAAATTTACATTTCTGTTTTTGTTTTTAAATTTTATTTTATTTTTGGTTCAACGGTCAGAAGATGTCCGGACCAGCTTACAAGGAAAATATAGCGAAACGTACAGGGATGGAGAGGAGCCTATCGGGTAGTAGTAATAACAACGAAAACATATTCAGCCCCCGTCTTGATGCCTCAAGCCCCTCTCCTACCACACGGAGCATACATATTGGCAAAGTTACGGTTCATTCAACCAGAGCCGGCTAATGGGTGCTGTCCAAGAAGCCTGGGGTTTAGGCTCATCAAAAATGCAAAAATTTGTGGCCTCCAATTACTTAGGACATTTACATATATAGGGAGCATTTCTAATGAGGGCTCCCTCATTTTGCTACGATGAGGGACTTAGCCTTTTTCCAACTTTCCGGATCAAATTTCGACAATCCGAACCGCTCAATATTTTTAAAATATGTTTTCAAGGTCCACCGCAAGGATTCGTAAAAAAAAAAATACTCGGAAGGGCTTGATCCGATCAATTTTTTATAAAAACGCTATATATAACTTTTTATCAAAAATTGATCGGATCAAGCCCTTCCGAGTGTTTTTTTTTTACGAATCCTCGCGGTGAACCTTAAAAACATGTTTTAAACACATCTAACGGTTCGGATTGTTGAAATTCAATCCGGAAATGAAAGTCCCTCACCCTAGCAAAGTGAGGGAGCCCTCATTGGATCCTTGTTGTACATGTATATACTAGACCCAGATAATTTTTGTGTAAGCTATGTCTCTTGTTAAAATTGATAAAAACTTATCTCCGGTCAACCACGTCCAAAAAAGTTACAATAAATAGATTGGCAATTTTGTCCATTAAGAAGGATATGGTGAAGAAACTTGATTATGAAGACTTAATATTGTAACGATTGTTTATTTTTTGATAACTATAGGTTTTACATTTTGTAATGGTGAATTTTTTGTAACGGTTTTTATAAAGACCTCTCATTGATTAACTTTTGTATGCAAAATATAGGGTGAGCCACGTTTAATGAGTTCAATTCAGACTTCCGAAATCTATGAGCCGGCTCTGCATTCAACTTATTAGTTAGAATCTAGCTTCTCTGAACCCTAATGTTGGACACTTGGACTGCAAAGATCTTTTACATTTGGTAGAATTTTTTTATGATGGTTTATCAAAGTACAATTTAAAAAAATTAGTATAGTATTAATTTGTTGGAAGAGTCCCTCTTGGTTGCCTGAATTTAACTCACTTACTCTATCCGATGCATGCATTTTTTTTCCCTTTCCCGGAAGAGAGATCTGATACTACATGATTAAAACAGCCAAATACTAGCTAAAACTTTAATACTCCATTATGCATTAAATTACGCCCAACTTACTAACTATTTAACTCATGCATTGTCAGACCCCGTTCCACTAATTCAAAAAGCCAAAAATTAGTTTATTGTCTTTTTCGAGACAGGTCATTCTCTCGCAATATATCACATAAAAAACCATAAAAAATCAACGCGTATTTCGAGCTCTCACATAAAAAAGCTAAAAAACCGAAAAGCAAAAAAAAAAACCAATTAGTGGCACACCCCCTAATCCACAATAATTTGCAATAAAAAGGCGCCGGGCACCGATTATTTTCTCTTAAAGAATAGTCGGGCTCCATGCTTTGCTCAACCGAGTTTTAAAGTTTTGGACAGCTCCAATCTCTGCTCTAAATTGAAGCAGCAACCAAAAAATTGCTCTATTGATACTAGTAATATACTACTGCCATCTTTTAAATATGTATATTAAAATAGGAAAATACTAAAAGAGCCGACTAAGCTGTTGTTAATTAAGATTGACAAAGTGTGTTTGCGTCAAGATGAAATCAGAGTCATTGATTACCACCACTATCAACATCTCGGATACAGCACCACACTACAGGTTCTCCCTCCCATTCCTAAAATAACATTGTTAGAATCACTCATTTCACGGGAAAAATATTAAGGGAACCCATTTTTTTAACCTAGTCAATCAAAAGTGGTTGATATCCCAATTCACGTGCGCCCTACAAAATAATTACTCCTACCGTACTAAAATCCCCTCCCCTAAGTCATGTTGCCGGCCGTTAACTTCAAAAAAAAGCATAAAAAGAAAGAAAGAAAGATCCATGTTGCCGTTAAAAAACTGAAATAAAAAGGAAAACTTACCAAATCAACAGTTAACAATATCCAAAAACTCTATTTACCAAAAAAAAAAAAAGGAAAAAAATCTAGAGAAACGTTTCTTTTAAATCATTCACTGGTCCCCACCCAAACCCCTTCTTCAACCTCAGCCGTCCGATCATCTCCAACCTCGTCATCACAACCATCATCCACCATCGAGATCTACAATCAAACTGCTTTAAAAACTCATTCACTGGGCCCACCAACAACTCCTTCAACCTCATCCGTCCGATCATCTACAACAGCGTCATCGTACCCGTCACCACCGCCGTCGAGATTATTCATAACAACCGGGTCCACCACCGCCGGTGCCACAGGCGAGCACTCCCCCTTGTGCCGCATCTTCCAGTCCTGCGCCTGACACGCACGTGAGCAATAATTCACCGTCCCACAAGCGGAGCACCTCCTGTACTCGTTCCTCCTCGTCTCGGGTCGCCCGCAACCCGGATTCGAACACATCCTTATACCCGTATCCGAACCCGAATCCGGATTGAATAACCGGAACCACTCGGTTAAAAACCGGCTCACCGGGTGGGCCTCCGACGGAAGATTCAAGTTATTTAACCCGAATTCACTCAGCAACGAGAGATTGCTAGTATTGCTATCCCGTTGGGGTTTGTTGCGCAACTGCCGCGTGAGAACGTGGAGGGCTGAGGGCGCGACGGCGCGTAGTGCTGACGCGAGCTCACGAGCGCTGGCCTGGACGAGGAGGCGGCGTCCCTCCGCCGTGTTACGGCGGACTCCGTAGCCGTCTTGGAGGCAGTGACCGAGCTCTCGTATGGCGTCAACGTGGCCGAGGTAGGCGGCTCTGCCGCAGAGGGCGAATCCGGCGCGGAGGTCTTTTTGGTTTTTCAAGCCGCCGCTGCCGTTGAACTGGATGACGGCGAGGGAGTAGAGTGACTGCGCGTGAGATCTTATCGCCGCCTTGGCCATTAAAGAGGCTCCGCTTCCTCGGTTTTGTAGACAGTAAAATCGGATCTGCGCATATTGAGAGACTAAATTACTTATTCATAAAGAAAGTCATTTTTATTTAGTTTTTGATCGAATTTCTTGCGACTAATACTAATTCGACTCGACGAGGGGAATGAAAAAGAATTATCAACTCAAGTAAATAAAAAATAAAGATAGAAGACATTTGTTTCGAACTTTTTTTTTGTATTTTGCAAACTTCTTTTGTATTTATCATAGTAATCTCTACCGCACAAATGACTAATAAAAACATTTTATACAATTTCAATGAAAAAATATAGACCATAGGATTTAAACAGAGAAATCAAACACATACGAATAACAGGCGTATATGATGTGTATGTAGATGCGAGAGTAAAAGTATATACTGACCATTCCGAGAGTATAACAGGCTTCGACGCTGCCGGCGGCGACGCACCGTTTCATAAACCGGTGAGCTTGCTCGGACCAGTTCTTGGCTCCGATTGCGAATGTTTTCGGACCGGATTTTGATAAAACCAGAGGATGAAGACCTAATCGGTTCAGTCTTTTGCATCTGCTCAACGAATGAGAAACATTAGAGTCTAGACACATCTACACATACACTCAAAGACGCATATACACATACATACATAGATAGATAGATAGAGAGAGAGACGTGGAATACGTACGTGATGAGAATATTGATGAAATCGGAAGGGCAACGAGCGGTGGAAGAGAGTCTAGAGAGGATGGAGAGGATGATATCGTCTGGTAATCCATCGAATAGATCAGATCTTTCTTGAGAAGTCGTCCTCTGTTTCTTCCTCTGAACCATATTTTCTTCTTTCTTCTCTCTCACTAGATGTATCCCCTGCCAATATATGTATGTATCTGTGAATGAATACAGAGTCTGTATCGTTGGAGTTTTTAGAGAGATGTGCCCCTGGAAAACAGAACGGTTTTCATTCATTCATATGTCTCTCTCTCTCTTCGTTTTGCCTCTTCATTTTATATCGCTTCTAGATAAAACAATTGACGAAATTGATGGAGGGGTTTATAGGACCTAGGTGTTATGCACCGTGTTGTGTATTCATCGACCGTCCAAAACACAATCGGACGGTCGAGGGATGCACAATATGGTGCATATCAGCCACCCCGTTTCAGTTTATTTATAGGACGGGATCCTCACGGTCTCGTCTACCATTTTAGTAATCGAGACCGTTGATATTTTAGACTTTATAAATAATACTTAGATAAGTCAAAATTCATGCTCATTGAACATTGGTGAATTTATTTGTGAAATAGATTTACAAAATATCAAAACACTAAACAAAAAAATTATTTTTGTAAAGAGAATATGTTTGGAGAACACATCAAAAGATATCTGATATTAATCCTTTTTTTTTTGGTTTTTTTTTTGGGTAATCATCAGAAACAGATCCGGGACAAACCCGGAAACATTGTCTGATCAAAACCAATTAAGGGACCAAGGGACATATAAAAGACACTTACAAAAATTTTGATTACCAAACACACCTTTATGGGAGCGTACAAAAGTAAATTGGAAAATAAAAGTGCATGTCAATTACTGTACTTTTTTTAGTTATGAGGATATCTGTGGAAAGTTATTTATATATATTGTCATTCGTTATTCCTAATCTATTATATGAGAAGGGAACTGGACTCGATCTCGAGATAAGTGTAGGGTATCCAAGAGTTTTACCGCATAAGCTAGCCACCGCTTGCATTTAGATGAATATGAATATTCGCAAAATAAAGTGTATGTGGTGATCAAAGCACAATTAGAATCCAAAAAGTTCATCGAAAATTGATACGGACTATATAAATTCTGCGTTGTTCGGTTCATTAATGATAATGTGTATAATAAATTATGTGTTTGGCAGTGGACAATGTGACCGGTCTCGGATTAGTTGAGGTATAAGTAATTTATCCCGGACACTTAGTTATCAAAAATAAAAACTAAATAAATAAATTCTGTGTTTGGCACCCTAACACTCAAGAGCCAAAAATGCAAATTTTACTGTAAAAATTTATAAAATGAAGTGACAAAAGAGGGGAATCGGAAACCCGACAATGCAACAAAGGTGCACTACAACGTTGTAATGCGCAATATGAGCCATTCAAAATATTTTTAATAGTTCAAATTTCAAAGATTATCCCACTTGTAAAATACTCATCTTATGTGTACAATAATATGGACCGTCGATTTGCGGGTCCACAGACAAGACCTAAATAAAATCTTCTAACTTCAAAGGGAAATTATGATAATATGGAATTCTTGCTGTAATAATCTGCGTTATTAAGATAGTATTATTGTACTAATTAATTTCGTGAGTTGTCGTATTAACGAAGGCAAATAGCTGGTCAAGCGGTGACCGAATCCGAAGTGCATGCCTCGTAACCTACTTTTTTCCAACTTCTTATAATGTGTTAGGAAAATTCCAGTGAGCCATCGAATCTGTGAAATTGGGCAAAATGCAAATTCAGTGAAAGATTTTATGTACTTTCTAAAATGATCTACTTTAGAATTTTTATTAATATTAGGCTCACCCGGCGGGTGACGAAGAGAGCGGAACCAGGGGTGCTGCGCAGTGTGCTATGCAGCGCTTTCCAGCGCTGCGCCGACATCGTTCCGACGATCGGAGACGTCCACCGCATAGAGCACGTCAAGTACTACAAATATACCGACAAACAACTCGATTGGATATTGTTAAGTGCCTCATCGGAACACAAATAACTGGAAAAAAATGGGTTCCATGGTTCCATCCAGTGTTTCAAAGTTATACGTGTTCCATTTTTTTCTAAGTTATATGTGTTCCGATGAGGCACTTAACGATATCCGATCGAGTTGATTTTTGGTACACTTGAAGTACTCGAGACGCTCTACGCGGTGGACGTCTCGAATTGTCAGAACAATGCCGGCACGACGCCGGAAAGCACCGCAGCATGGGGTTGCACAGCACCTCCCCGGTTTCTGAAGAGAGTAATACTCAATCTAGGAGTCATTTGGATTAAATTAATACAATTAATTGAGTAATAACTCTCTAAAATAAAAGAAAATCTAACTTTAGGAAATGGGAATGGAAATTAATTCATTGAAACATCATTGCCCAGCTTTGACTGTTAGGAGATATTCTCATACTGAAAATAATATTGTGAGGGTCATCTCCAACGTGTGATTTCATAGTTTTGTTGGGCTATAAATTCGTTCACTGGGAACGTTTTTGTTTTCTGCTTTTTGTTTCAAAAAAACTAAAAGTAGAATCGTGTTTATTGTTTATAAAAACAACAACAAAAAAACATGTTTGAAAATAAAATTTTAAACAATCCTACTTTAGAAACAAGGCAAATCATCTTTTTTCGTGTTTTGAAAGTTTTCAAAAAATTTGAAAACGTTTATAATAACCGCAAAACATAAATAAATTATCAAACACATTTTTGTTTTTGGTTTTGAAAAAATTTGAAAACAAAAACGTTACCAATCGCCTAGAATTCATCCCAAAAAATTGAACAGTTCAATTTGTGTGATTTATCCTAGTAGATCGTTCATATACAAAACATGACATTGGACATCAATAGTCAACTGATTGGATCAAGTTTGTTCTACATCGAAGGGATGGTTTTGAAACTAGGAAAAATGCTAAAATAAGCCTAATTGGCTTATATTAAAGTTTAAAAAAATTGTTGAAATATATAAAAAGTGTATAAAAATATGTGCAAATATATTAAAAGGTGAAAAAAGTGCATTGGAACCCCGGCCGACCACGTAGATCTAATGATCGCACGCAAGATGAGATGGCTATTTGCCATAGCGGGTCGCCGCGGCCTAACCCCTTTGCTCTTTAGTCTAAGCTAGGTTTAGGATCTCTAAAAATAAATGGAATCTTCTATTTTGAAATACTACTGTCCAATGACCAAAGTGTTTCTTCAATTTAGGCAATGTTTGGATATCTTAAAAAGAATTGAATTTTGTTTTTTCATGACTAAAGTGTACCTCTTCCCCCCCAACTTTTGGCCATTTTTATTTTGTTTTTCCTTTTGTTGACCATAGAAAGCAATAATTCAAAGCAATATGGACTTAGTGGAGGCAGACTCGAGTTTGTCAAAATTAACATATGGCTGCGGTTCTACTGGTGACTTGAGCATCACTTGGACAGTGTTTGGTAAAAAAAAAAGGAGTGTTATAGCAATTTGGGAAGTGTGAATATCAATTACCTTCATTAATTTGAGAAGTACGAAGATGCCTCGGTGGAATCAAATTGGTGAAAAAATATTCAAAGGATATTGGCTTGTTTTTTTCAGCGTAAATTTCACTTACCTCTCCTGAGGTTTCTAACAACAACAGAAACCTTCTCTCACGTTTCTAAAATTGCACTGACCTCCCATCCGGTTTGATTGTTGGTTGCACATACCCCCAAACATTAGTCAACTGTAAAAAAAGGTGACGGAAAATGGTGAGGTCAGCGAAAAGTGGGGATTGATTTCCCATTTTGTCCTCATCTCATGTCTCTTGCCTTTTATACCCTCTTTTTTCCCCAAAAAAATACAATAAATACATAACCAAATGCCTAAATTATTTACCTCAACATATAACCAAATATCACAACAAAATAGAATACATGTTTAAGATTTTGGGCAAGTTTTTTTGTGTGGAAGTTTTGGCAAAAAAAAGTTATCATTTTTCAATTTTTTTTCAAATAAGATTTGTTGCTCGTGTTTTTGGTGTGCTGGAGGTGGTGCAGGGGATTTGATGGCGAAAATTTTTACCTTGTACCACCACCATATCTTAGAACCACCCATTCATTTATCACAAATCTACACCCCAAACCCCAAAAAATTAAAACAGATGATTTTTTTTTATATTTTTTTTTAGCTTTTTGTCATCCATCCATTAATGAACCTTTTTAAATTTTGAGCCAATAATTTTTAATTTTTTTGGTTCATCTTAATGAGGAGAATCAAGAAAGTAATAATTTTTTTTTTTTGCAAAACTTTGGCAAATAATTGTTCATCCAAATTTTGCATGAACACTCATCTGGTTCAGTGCCAAGTTTCTTAGCGTGAAATCGTATATGTGCATAGTCGTGTAAGTCTTTTTGGACCTGTAATGCATATTTTTCTATGACACGTATGAGAATTTTATAGTGAAATTGTAGAAATAGTATAGTAAAAGTGTAAGATTTTACAGTGAAAGTAAGAATGTCTTTGTTCATTTTTTTTTTGTCTTAATTAGTTTTGCTTTTATTTTTTGTGGATTATTGGTTCATCCCAATAAGATGAATCTAAAAAGTAAAAATTTACGATAAAAACCTTAACAAATACTAAAGACAAAAATAATCATTTGTCCAAAAATAATCATTGTTTTCCCTTTTAAAGCTCAAACACCCGTATGGCCGTATGATATATTTATAGCAATAGATTAACTTGTTTGGATGATAAAATTAAATTCTAGACGCAATATACATACTTAGAAACAAAAAGCCAATTACCATTCTATAGGCGAGGCATCTGTTCTAAGGGAGGTTAACGAAGGGGTAAAAATGTAAAATCACAAGTTCCGTTAATATAAGTAATCCGACAAGACTGACAGGGGAGGTAAGTGTAATTTCAGAAATGTGAGTGGAGGTTTCTGTTGTTGTCAGAAACCTCAGGGGAGGTAAGTGAAATTTACTCTTTTTTTAACCAATTAAGAAGATAATGACCCTTCAATAACAAGATTTCTATGATATAAGACCAAAATACCCCTAATAAAATGCCCACATTACCCTTGTTTATTATTACCATAAAACCCCCCAACTATAATGGAGAATTAAAGGAACGCAATAGGTGAATACTTTTAATTGCCTCCGTAAAAAATGAGATAAAGGAAATGGAACGATTTATTTTTTTACGCCTCTATATAAAAATAATGAGAAAGAACTGAAGAAGTTCTCTTACCTCGGTGAATGAATCTTTTTTTTTCCCCTGTCATTCGTCATTCCTAATCTATTACATGGGGAGGGGGGAACGAGAATTGATCCCGGGATGCAGTGTAGGGTAGGGGTGCACACTGGCCCGGTGGCCCGCCCAACCCAACCCGATTTTTTTAGGGTTTGGGATACAAATTTAGACCTATAGGGTTGGGCCGGGTTAATAATTTAAGCCCGATTAGTTAATGGAATGGGTTTGGGAAAATCCTCAAGGCCCGGCCCGGCCCGAATATAATATTATTTTTTTGTAATAGAATACATATACCCATACTCCCGTAGAATACAAGGGAGAGACGAGGAATTTTTTTACATGTCAAGCTTTATGAATGTTGGAGAGTTTCACTTTTTGAACACTTTTATTGTCTTTTGAGAGACAATTCAATTATTATAACCATAGTATATTGGGCTTGTTTTTAATAATATTGCGAGAACATAAAACTTTAAGTATTCCCAGTTGTGAATTCTAATTTGTGATCATTGTAGTTGATTTATTAATGTTTGTGATATCACACTTTAGAAAAATAAATGGGCTTGTTGGGCGGGTATGAAAAATAAAACTTTAATTGGACTGGGTTTGAGAATATAAAATAAAGCCCGATTCTTAATGGGTCGGGCTTGGGCATGCACAAGTCTTGTTAGTATCTAGTATAAGCCCGGCCCGGCCCGAGGTATGTGCACAGCTAGTGTAGGGCATCCAAGAGCTCTACTGCATAAGCTAACTACCACTTGTGGTGAATGAATCTTTTAGGATGAAGGTTCATTGATTTATTGGTGAACAAAATTTTTTATGGGTAATATTCCATTTTTTGGGGAGAATGTGGAATATTCCTTATAGCTACCGTCCCGTTAAACCAAACATGCCTTAACCTTTTGTTCGCTTTGCGAATTATTTTTTTCCCTTTACTTTGAAAAAAAATGCGAAATTAACAAAAAAAACGGAGTATTTACCAAATTGGGAAGAGACAGGAAAGATAACAAAAACATTTTTAATATTCACAACCGGCCCTGATATTTTGGGGATCCAGGACGAATAAAGGAAAATGGGAGCCCTCTATGCATGTTGTGAGGAAAATCATTAAAAAAAAAGAAGTCGACTTCAAAATATAAAATTACTAGTATTCAAACAAGGTAAAATTTTAAAGCCATGAATACGGATATAATTTTTTTACACAATCACTTAAAGATCACTCTTCGCATCGTTTTAGCTGTAAAAGTACTAATTATGCTTTCGTAAATAATGAATTCAGAAGTGTCCTCATCAGCTCAAATACAAGCGCTTTGTTTGTTGGTAGTTTTGAGATAAATTTGGAGATAAGTTTTGTACTAGATTGCGTAATTTTTCGTCTTTAGTTAATTTTTTTAATTTTTTAATAATTATTTTTCTTTTGAATAGAGATACGCAATATACATTCAAAAGGTAAAAAAATAAATAAATAATTTGAAAAAAATCATTAAAGACGAAAAAACACAGATAACGAAACAGTAAAAACTTTGAAAAACAAATATTTAAAGGATCTTTCTAACGTGTGCCCAATGGATTTATTGGGCATACAATAAGCTCACAAACAAACAAAAATAAACACACACTCCAATATACTTTTTACACTTTCACATATCCCTATACACTTTTCACACATTTCAATATACATTTTCAACCTTAGCGTGTGTCTATTGGACACACGTTAGCATTTTCCATTTTTTAAAACTGAAAAATAAATAAAGATAATTTAGAGAAGAAAAAAAAAACATCAATCCGGGTGCAACTGCGGGCTACTTGATTGTTGTTTGACCTCAATTTCATTGACTTACCCGGTTGTCACGGTAAAGTTGAAAAGGACATATAAATCCCACAAGTTATGGTTTATCAAATCCAAACTCTTGCTCAAGCATCTCGTGCAACCGTGCAAGTCACGAGGAAATGAAAGGAAATGCATGATGCATCCCCTCCCCTCTTGTCCACGCACTGTAGGATTCCCGATTCCTTAAACTAGAGGAGACAGTCATGATTGAGATCGTTTATTTGTTATAACCAATGATTTGAATGTATTTAAGAGCAAATCGAAACTATTGAATGTGCCGATGGATGATCCAGATGTAAACTATCTCCAACAGTTCAAACTATGGACTGGAGAAGATCCGGATCCAAAAACAAATTTGTTCGAGTTTGCACCTACCTAGACTTGCTTGAACAAAATCTTGGAAAAAGTTTGATATAGTAATAAAAATACCCTTCGTATGTGCAAAGTGAATTAAGACTATAACAAAAAGTACAAGAGAGAGAGAGAGAGCAACGCAATGGATAAATAGGAGTGAGAAAATCATTTTCACCTAACAGATGTTTTAATTTGCTTTTATGAACTTCACAGTGTTTGGGCTAATTTACGCTTGTCTCATATAAGAGAAAAACTTGTATATGCGGAACGGGTACTGCCACGTGATACCCGTCGACATCCAAGCCGTCGAAACGTGTTATGTAGGGCCCAGATTGAAGGGTGACATTTTTAAAAAAAATTGTTGCAAATTTATCCGAAAAAATTTAGGCCGTCCTAAACACGTTTGGACAGCTTGGATGCGCAGACAAGTACCACGGGGCGGTACCTTCTCCGCATGCAAATTTTTCTCCTCGATTAATGTTTGGGCGACCAATAGCCCAAAGGGTGTGTATGTATCATTGTTCCATCTAATAGCAGGTGTCCAATTTTGAACAGACAGTCACGCATGAAAAAGTAACTCCCATTTGAGCCTTAAGTCTTAACCACCAAGTAAATCCATGAGTTTAATTTGCATTGCATTAGTCGAAGATCAAAAAAAGAAAAAAAAAAAAGAGATTAGATGATCAAGAAAAGTGTTTGACTCACTTCAAGGATTTAAAGTTTACTTCTTAGATCTGATTTTATTATTTTGCGAAATTAGCAATATCAAAATGACAAAAAAAAATCTATTTCGAGAACAAATAGAAAAAAAATATCACACATTAAACGATATCCCATTATTTATATATGCACGCAACCTAACTTTTTACTAACTGGTTTCAATTTCCTAATTGCTGCCATAAAATCGCGACCCCAAATATTTCATCGAATTCTTTCCAAATACGTTTGTTTTTAAGTGCTATAACTATTTGTTATCAAATAAAAGTTAATAATGAACGGGACACAGAAATTTGGACAAAGATAAGTTTGCACGTAGCTATAATTAATACGATGAGCGTATGTTAAACAATAGATTCCTTGCGAAAGTGCAATATCGATCGAACAACTATGAATGTCGTATTTGTTTCCAAATTTGGTTCTGAATATTTACACATTTCTGGCATTTTGCAAGTTTTCATCGATCTGTAGCTGCATTTGTTGGCTTTTGCACTTATTGATATAGGAGATGAAAAAAGCGCAGCCGAATTACGTAATTAAGAAATCATTAAACGAACAGTAAAACACAACATTAATTTAACAGAAGAAATTATTAATTAATTTAAATGTCGTTTTCTTTGTATGCTTTATCGATCTTATCATAGGTACAACACAACTTTTGATCTTTGACCACAACTATGATTCCATGAGCACTACACAAAATTCAAGTACACTTGCCGGAAAATTTTAACTTCGTGTGTGTCGGTACTACAGTACGCGATACGAGTCAATTCCACATATTAATTTTGAATAATTTTAGTGCAATTTTTTTGATGAAAAATATGAATGTTTTTGTAGTTTCGAGTTGTTGTTAGAACACACACAAAAAAAAAAAAAAAACACGTGAAATTGGAGTATGGGTTCGAACAGTAAAAGATTTCACCAAACACCGGACATGTGATCTTCTCGGAGTACAGAATTCAATTCGATACTCATATTAGGTCAAACAAATTGTCCTACAAGACATAATAAAACCATAGGGCCTGTTTGGCAGAGGTCATAGACCCCACGGCCCAGATACTATAAATAATAGTATATCCTCGTGCAGTAGAGCTCTAGGATGCCCCACATTGCATCCCGGAATCGAGTCTCATTCTCCCTTCCTCCGTGTAATAGATTATAAATGACAAATGAAAAAAAAAAAAACCATGGCCAGATATGTGGTTGGATGAGTACAGGGAGGAAGTATAATTTTGACACTCCAACCTTGGCCAAATATTTGCACCCTTAGAGCATTCACATTTGAGGTTTTTAAGCCACTTTAGTGTCAGATTTTTAGGACAAAAATCAATTAGGGCATATTTTTTTGTGCATTTTATTGCTCCATTTGAACACTTTAGGGAGTGCCCTAGATAGCAACTTTAAGAAGTGCCCTAGGAACAACGCTGGATTTGGCTTGCCTGCTAGCTTTGATGAGAGAGGAGAGAGACAGAGAGAAAGGAGAGAAGGGTGTCAGGATGTTGTGAGAAAAGAAGAGAGAGAGAGAGGGAGAGAGAAAAGAGAGAGTAAAAGAAGAGAGAGACAGACGGGAAGAAGGGTGACAGGTAACAACTCATATATACTTTTATTTTTGACACTCTAAAACACGCCTTAACAATGTCAAATGAATCTTCTTTTTTTTCTTTTTTCATTCACTACCTAACAATCCTCTAACTTACCATTTTCGGAACCAACTTTTAACACTGTGTGTCACATAACACACATTTTTAGCTTGCCTCAAATACGGATGATCTTATTAATTATGGGAATGTCACTGTTATTACGGAAATGCTACTATTATTTATCCATATCCTAGTTACCCAAACAAACCGTATATATTTATTTAATTACTCCTTGTTTAATATAATAACATTGAAAGGGGAGTGTTGTTGGGCGCTTCTGGCGTACGGTCCTAATGTGCGGCATCTGAGCCGTCGGATGAATTTTCAATAGTCTGTAGATTGTCGAGATCAACGATTCGAATACGCACACCAACACCACGGGTCTCATTATCCCTTCTAAAATTTTGACCGCTAACAAACGAGTTGATATGACTGGAAAAGAGTGAGAGACAGAGAGAGGAATAGTGGAAATATCTGTGTGTTCCACCAACTCCTTCTGAATCCTCAAACCTTATCCAGGACCTACATTTTTCATCCAATTAAATGGAGGACTCCAGTTTATTTTGTACCCACTCACACAAATATCTCATTTTACCCACTCACACAAATATCTCATTTTACGTGATTTGCAAGAACACTTTTCACTTGCCAACTTGGCAACTTGTACCATGTATGCGTGGAAGCATATTAGAATATAAAGGGTAAATTTCACTGACCTCCCTGAGGTTTCTAAAAAATGCAGAGACTTCATCGAGATTTTTGAAATTACATTCACCCCCCTTGCTTTTGAAAATATTATTAAGCTTCTCCCTTTTGTTAACTACTCCTTCTAAATACATTAACAGTGTTAAGTTTAGCTCTTAAAAGATGAAAATATCCTTCTAAATTAATACATTATGCTCCTAGTCTTTTTATTTTTTCATCATCTCTAGTTCTATTTTATTTACTCACATAAAGTAAGGCAGTAAGCATTGTTTCATTAGTTGAGTTAGAGATTATTTAGCCTAGAGTATTTTATTAATTACTAATTTTTATTAATTTAATGTCAACTTTTTCAAAATTATTTTATTGTCTTGATGATAGGATTTTAAAAAGTAGAAAACTATATCCGAATTAAGTTTTAAAAAAAAAATTGCGAAAGGATTGTTCATGAAAGTCACTCGTCCAATCAAAACACTTGAATCATGAATTTTCAAACCATATTTGACCTATGTTATTTATTGGGATTACATTTGTCATTCTAAGCTTCTTTTAACTTCGTTTCGTATTTTTTTAAAGTCCTATTATTGACACAAATAAATAGGCAAAACATATTTGATGCAAACTAAGTAAAATTTAAAAAATAAAAACAATACAAAATCTATAATTTGGGCCAAATCATCCGTAACTCAACTAATGAAATACTAATTAACAATTGTTAGTAAATAAAGTTGAAAGAGAGATGATAATAAAACAAAAAGATTAGAAGCATAATGTATAAGGGTATTTGTTGTCTTTTAAGAGTTAAACTTGACACCATTAGTGGTTTAGTTAACGGAAGGAGAAATTTTGATAATGGTTTAAAAAATAAGGGAGGTCAGTGTAATTTTAAAAACCTCAAGGAAAGTCTATGCATTTGTAAAAAAACCTCAGGGGAGGTCAGTGAAATTTACCCGAATATAAAATATCAGTCTTATCTTGTACACTCTTCATTCGCAAGTAAGGAGAGAAAAAAATATTGTGAAATGCAAAAATTAATTAGTAGTATTTTTCTTCATATATAGGAGTAAGTATTAGTTTTTGGTAGTGATTTCTACATATTTCATATTTGTATTCTTCTTTTTTTGTATTTTTGGTCTTTGTTCATGTGAAATTATCGCAGTGTCCCTCCACTTATTCGATTTTCCAAAAATGAAAGGATATTGCAGCAGCTTCACAAGAATGAAGACAAAAAAAAAAAAGATGCAAATGATGAAAAGGGGGTGTAAATAAAAATTTTGTGGGTTTTTATCATCTGATTATCGGACTATTCTGGTGTTGTTGTCTATTGAGTTTTAGTTTAGCTGTTGCGCATTCTCAATATGGTTAATTCTCATGGCATACGTAAGTGTAACTCTTTTACCGCTTAAAACAAAAAAAAGGTACGAACATGTCAAATCTTGGGACCACTGGAGATTTATCCGATTGCTAACTTCAAACCATTTTGAGCTTATTATTTAACGTGCATGTCAACGTTTGTGTGTAGTGAATCCCTCCGTCACCCGATGTGATCTTGTTAGATGAATTATAAAAAGAAATTTCCAATCGATATCTTTGTCACAAATGGTGGCATCCCCGTAATCGATATGATTAGAAATTTTTAGAATTTTGAAACGTGCAAATCTTAATTGGACAAATAGTCGTCGCATGATAAAAATTGGTCGTGGCATTATCATTAACCATAAAATAATGGTAAATTAGTTTTGAAAATTGTGTTTTCCTACATCAATTGAATGTTGAGGGTATTTTCTTATTTTAATGACAAGTGTTTTGATGAATTTGACTAATCGCTTCAGTCTCTCTCACAGTCCTTATTACGAGTTTGCGTGACATGAAGGGGAAGGTGGCCTCAATGACAATTTACTATCATGGGGAATCGTTCCTATGACTTTCGAGTAATAAGTAATTCCGCCGAGGCAAGTCGGCTAACCATTGCACAACCCCTTTGGTTGTGTGATACTTATTACTCCCTCCGTCCTGAATTTCTTGTCCTCAAAATATTATTTATATTTTCAAATTTATAATGTTATACATAGCAATATGGACCCCGGCCGTTCGATAATTCTCGATGAGTTTTATTAAAAAAAGTTTTCAAAATTGTAAAAAATATTATAAAAAATATATAAACAACCGAAAAATGGCGATGAATTTGGGACGGAGATGTGTATATGTTTGCGTATACTGATCTCCTTTGGAATGAATAGTAGGTGAATATTCATGCTCAACTCGAAATACTATAACCATCTCAATTACATGAATCCAGCTACTCTCCAACTTCATTTTGGAACTTTTTTTGGGCCCATCTAGATATTCGAAACTGTTATTTTTTGGAGTTCTCCGAAAACATCAATTATGTTTAAATACGTGTTTATCGGAGTAAATTAAAAAAAAAGGGATTTTCGATCAACATGATCTTTACATGATTGATATTCTCAACGTGCTAGTTATAAATGGTTTTAATCATTTAAGTAGGCCCGAGAAGCACTACAAATGAGCCAACAACATGATCTAGTTCCAAAAAAGAGGATGAGAAAGCAGAGAAATAGGTTCAGTCTTACACTTATAAAATACTTTTAACAGATACGAACAATTAAAAACACTTTTCGATGGTTGGAATTATACTAAGGCCGAGTTTTCCGTTAGATTTTATGGGATTTCCCATAAAATCAAGCACTTGATAAAATCACTCTCTTTCCCATTAGATAAAATCCAAGTGTGATTAAATCAACACCCAATGCATCATTTACCATTTTACCCTTTCTTTTCTTTAAGGGGCCTCACCATAAATGAGTAATGATTGTACTTTCTTTCGGGGCCAGGGGCAAATCCGTAAATTCACATTATGTCCTTCCCTAATCTACAGTGAATTCATTTTAGCAAATACCTCATTTTATCAAATGAGTTGAATGAATGATAAAATCAGGTGATTTTACCTTTTGAAAAACCCAGCCTAACTGTCCTCTGCAGTCCAAAAGTAGACTGAAAACAAGCCATTTCCGAAACTAGAACGTTCCATTAATTATCAATTATTTTACCTGGTTATTAATTCTCACACTCTCTTTCCATGACGTGCTAAGTAGGAGACAAATGATACGGCCCTCTGGTTAACTGAACGGGTGATAAAATCGGAATAATAGCGATAAGATTCGTTCTGAGTTTTGAGATCGGTTTTTTTTTCCAGTTATAACTCAATTATTATTTACATTTCTCTCTAATTATTAACTTTATTTTTAAATATTATTCTCATTTCCATATCTATTTCTCTCAAATCATTTTGCCCATATTTGTAATTATTACCTCATTTCTCTCTTCATTCAATCAGTACGAAAAAATCAAACTAAAAAACTAAACCAAATAAGGTCGTAGTATATCCAATACACGATTAGTTCGGAACGTATGAATCGAGCCATGCCACGACCATATATAACCACACAACTAAGGACCTACCACTAAGCTGGCTTTTTTTTTTTTTTGGCTTTTGAGACTTTCTTTAGTGTATGAGAGGAGAATGACATATCTTATAAAACACGAAAAAATTAAAAAAGAAGAAGCCAATAATTCACTTGTGGAGGGATGTTGTGAGCGTACTAATTGACAATAGATAGGGTAGCCTTATATTGACCAAGCTTGGGAAAGCGGCGATGAATAGGACGAGGTTGTGTTTGGTTTGGGTTTTGGATTTTGGTTTTTTGGTAATGATTGGAGAGAGAAATAGAGATAATAATTGCAAATAGAGGTTAATAATTGGAGAAAGATAAAAACAAAAATGAGAATAATATTTAAAAATAGGGGTAATAATTAAAGAAAAATATCATTAATGATTGAATAATAATTGAGAAAACAGGGTCTTGAAACCCAAAACGAACAATGCCGTAAAGTCGAACACCCCTTCACTTGTACTGATTTTGTTTCATGAATATGATTTGTCGATAAAAAAAACTTCCAACATCGATCGTCATTAGTACGCCATTCACAATATATTGTATAGTCTATGAAAACCAGTTGTGTTTGTTACTACTCTGTGAAAAAAACTTATATACCGAACGTGTACCGCCACGTGGTATCCGTTGGCGTATCTGAGTCATCCAAAGATATTTTTTTTTGGACAGCCCATATTAAAGGGTGACATCTTTGTAAAAATTTTATGTGCAAATTTACCTCAACAAATTTGGACCGTCTTAAACATGTTTGGATGGCTCAGATGCGTGGACAAATACCACATGACAGTACCTATCCACATGCAAATTTTTCTTCTACTTTGTAGAAAAAACAATTTGTTAAAATCTCCTCTCCTCCATACACGTCAATGATGCACAGGGAGTCACGCTTGCCTGGTTGCGATTGCAACTTACCAAATAAAAAATAAAAACAAATAACTCTAGGACGGACTCGACTTCTCTATAATTGGACTGCAGAGAAGCGTCTTAAGTTTCATTTGAGTCGTTCATTTCGGCAATCAATTGTACATATTATAATAAGACCATTCTTATCAGAAAGATGAGGAAACTTTTAACGTAATTAATTTAATCATTAAAAACACTTTTGGACGATGGAGATAACAATATTGTTGCTCGGAGAGAGAGAGAGAGGGAGAGAGATGGCCATCTATTCATGTGGTGACTTTACCGTGGCATAATTGCAACGTTACAAGCACTAAAAGCTTCCCCATGGTGCATGAAAGCCTGTGTTCCATGCCTGTAAAGCACATAGAAGTTGACTACCACTTCGTTTGAGAATGTTTGGAATTTTTTAATAAAAATAAAAATATTATTATTTAATATCATTAATTAACCGTTACAAAATTATAACCATTAAAGAGAATTATACATTTACATCTATATATTTGGGATTTGTGCAAAGGTGGAAGGTGTGAGAAATAGAGAAAGTGTAGGAAGTATATGGAGAGGATACACAAATAATGAAAGAGAGTTTTACAATATTCTTATACTATTTTCTATAGTGTTGGGCAACTCGGTTGGTGATTCGTTCAAACCTCCCGGTGGTCGTGAACATCGGATGAGGAATGCTTGTGAGCTTTTGGGTTTAATCTTGGGGCTAGTACACTCCGATGGTATCTTCACGAGAGAAAGAACATTAACCTTAAGACAGTGACTACACGACTCTCATTTTCACGAACATTATATTACCTTTATATACAATTACACTATTACTATCTCACTTAAAGAAGTGCGAACTATCTATCAGAGAAGCCTGTATTCTCTTCCAAAAATAAAAAAAAAATGGTAGAAAATCAGAGAGGTACTCATCAGTGATGACATCATAGTTGGAGGAGGAATTGGATCCTTTATTCCTTTAGTCTCGGAAGGAAAAATGTGTGGAACATGAAAATTTTCCCATAAACTGGATGAATCACATTCGCATATTTCATTTTCGGGGGGATTTACGGGAAAGTTTTCATGTTATGTATCAATTAAACCTCAGTCTCAGAAGGTGCGGGTTCCATAGATAATCCTTCAGTGTGAGAAAATATTAGATTATTCGAGACTGTTACAAGAAAGGATCCCCTTCCAATGAAGAATTACGACGGTGGAAGAAATTGGTAAACTAGATGAACTTATATAGGGTAGTATATATACTGTCAATGGGGCATTCGCCAACTCAAATAATGGATGCATATGGTCCCGGTTTTGAAAGTGTCTAATTTTCGAGAGCGAAATTTGAGAGTGGAAAATTGAAATATAATTCATGTGACCTGAGATGCTGGACTACTCTTGGAAAATTAGAGCATCTCTGGCAAATCCTCTAACACCAAATATTCAACCAACACTTAATTAGGAGAAAATTTTGGGTGCTGAGTAGGTACTATGTGGTAGTACGCAACGCGTATTCCGGTTGTTCAAAAGTGTGTTGGATGATCCAGATTTCTCCCAAACCCTTTCCTCTCTCTCTCTCTCTTTAAAATCCGGACCGTCCAACACAATTTTGAATAGTCGAAATGCGTGCAGGATATATACTGCCTCTTTACACTTGGCACCCTGCGGGCACCCAAATTCTTCTCGTTACATGCAATTGACATGACCATTTTTCATTACTCATCTAACAAATTTATCGCCGTTCAACAAAAAACTTTGCAAGTTTTTTAACGGAAAGGGCAACAACATCGCAAATTGACCTAAAATGTGAAGATTAATATTCAAATCGAAAATAAACGACTGCAAAGTGGCACTTAAAAAAAAAAAAAAAGGGATTGCCGATGCTTCATATATTTCCCTTCTTAGTGAACATGCAAGAAGTTTTTATTTATTTTTTATTTTTTTTATAATCTCAAGTAAATATAAAGTTCAACAAGAAAAATCTACCAGAGCACTAGTGGCCGAATATGAGGTCTCCATCAAGAACAGCCAGGAAAAGAAAGTACCCCTAAGCCAAGTGGTGTTTAAGTGACAACAAAGATGAGTCGTAAATTTTGAAATTTTGAATTCAAAATTTAGCAACTTCTTGAGGCCAGATTATGAGAGAGAAATCTCTCATGAATTCGCTGATTCCGGCACGAATGATCTGACTTTGGCCGGACTGAAGAGAGGTATAATTAAAGTACGCATAAATTGACTCGAAAAACCTTGACCGTTGATAAAAGAAAAAGAAAAAAGAAAGTACCCCACGTCTCAATAGATTCTGTTGGGCACGTATATAATGCAAAAACATTCACGATTTTCCACTTTCGACACATTAAAAACATGGACGAAACTGTACGGTATACAAACATGTATAGAGGAAGGATTATAGATAAGCACCGAGTTACCTCCAACTGGCCAGATTGTCCCACTTAATGAAAATACTTTCTTTTTAAATTTATAATTAAAGTGTCCGGACTAATTTAGGTGCACATCAATTGATCTTGTTCAATCCCAGCTGCCTACTTATGGAAGCCCAATTAAACTTGAGAAAAACTCCGTATGAACCTGCCCCAAAAATCTGAGAAATTTTGAATTTATGATCTTAGGAAAAAGCAAACTTGTCAGTTTTGGTCCACCGGGCCAACCCATATTAATATTAACTGTGTCAATCACGCAAGTGTGGAATCTAGAAAAAACTTGTTAAGAAGATACTCTTAAAATTGTGAGCTAATACTGAACTGTCCAGGACAATTATTAGATAGAAGCATGTCCAACTTAGGAGCGATCCGCTAACTTGGTTTTTTTTGGGGTTTTGACTTTTTTATGTGAGATCTAGAAAAATGCATTGGCTTTTTGTAATTTTTTATGTGATGTATTGTGAGAGGATGACTTGTCTCGAAAAAAACAAAAAGCTGACTTTTGACTTTTTGAGTTAGTAGAATAGGGCCTAAGTATC
Source organism: Gaultheria prostrata (assembly GCA_036023075.1). Taxonomy (NCBI): domain Eukaryota; kingdom Viridiplantae; phylum Streptophyta; class Magnoliopsida; order Ericales; family Ericaceae; genus Gaultheria; species Gaultheria prostrata. Next base: position 2,441 of record JAXBDA010004103.1, on the reverse strand, counting down.
CATCTCTAAAAACTAGTCGTTTGATAATCCTATTTGTTGATTTTCGTTTTAATTCATACACAGAATAAGCAAATAAATAAGGCTATCAAATAGGCCCAGAAGAGTGGATCAAATATATTTTTTTTTCTTTGGCTTTTGTTCATTGGGTGCCGACGGTTAATAAAAATTTAATTAGTTTAATTTTGGTTATCCTAAGAGCTCACGTACGCTAGATAAAAACTTGGTATTGTACAACTGTACAAGGACATGAAGTCCTACTTGGTAGGGTGACCCGTAAATGTTGTATAGTACAATTTTTAGGATTTAAGTGACAATAATTAGCACATTAATCTGTAAAAAACATCAAAAGAATTACTTTGGCCTATTCAAAATTTTCCCTTAATTGGTCTACGAAAACTTTTTTCTTTTCCAAAGCCCTCCTCGAGTCAAAAGATCATTGTTCAACCCTGTGTAGAACACAAAGATGCTGTTTGGGAGTCCCACAAAGAAAAATGCATTGTACCATAACCCGACCTATTTAACTTTATAGTACTGTTTCATCCAATTACTTCCCCATTATACACAAGTATATAAATCGTAATTTATTTTTCAAATTACACGGCACAATTTTTTCATGGATTCAAATATATTCTTCATGTATGATTCAAACGCTTTTACAGATTCCTAATCTATTCAAATTTATAATTTACAATTGAGATTCTACAATAATAATAATGCTCCAATAATAAAGACTCGCTAACATTAGATATGCTCCAATATGGATGCCCCACATTGCATCCCAAGATCGAGTCTCATTCCCCCCTCCCCATGTAATAGATCAGGAATGACAAACGACAAAAAAAAAAAAAAAATAGATATTATGGCAAAATCCCAAATATATATAATCCTTGTCAAAATAGTGTAAAATAAAAATACAATGGACCTCATGTTTTTTTTTTTGGGTACATAATGGACCTCATGTTTGTAGGGTAGTGGGTAGCGTTCAGACTCTCTTATTTTCTATGGGAGTTTTTGGTACGCAATACGCATGGAGCAAGTTGTGCACAAAAGTTTGTGGGATTTCTTCTCTAGCTATTGGTGCTCATTTTAAAATTAAATCAATTTTCATCCTTGCATCAAAATGGAATGGTGATTTTGAGATTGGAAATATTAAAAAAAGAAAAAGAAAAAATGAAGAGAAGATTGCAAGTTGGGATTTGGAAAAAGAATGAGATCACAGATCCATTTCTTGTCAGCACCAAAAGAAAGAATTGATGGGGGGTTTGGTGTGGTAGATATTTACAACATTTTTCCATGCATGTCCCATTCTCTTGCGTATCTAGCTAGCTTTTACTTTATATGGGCTTCCATCTAATGAATCTTAGAGCAGTGATTTTGACATGTCCTTTTTTATAACCACGCTTCTTTTCTTTTTTTTTTGTCATTTTGTGACGTGAAAGAGGATGCAAATGAAAGGTTATATAGATTTGTAAAATTACATCACTATATTACAAAAAAGAGAGTGCGAAAATTAATTTGTGAAAATCAATTACCTAATTTTAAAATAGTACTATAAGTTTGCTTATCAATCAACATGTTTACGGGGTATGAGAGGTGTACCGAAATGGGAAGGGGAAGATGAATTTGTTGGGATTAAATGCGGAAGCACCCAAGTACCGAGATTCAAATACAACCACAATGCAATCAATGGAAACAAGATGAAAAATAAAATGGAGAGAGACACACTAGATTTACGTGGTTCGGCAATAACCTGCCTACTCCATGGAGAGGATCCCGTTCTTTCACTATGAGAATTTTAGTACAAGTACACTTGAGTATGAATATCCCACACCCAATCCCTTATACCCTACTCATACAAGAACTCACTCTCACCCAAGCCAAACTATACACTTGCACACACTCTATTCCAATATACACTGCCGTATATCCTTCCCATTTTAGCCCCAAGAAGACTTGTGTTTAAATAGAGTACATGAGAATGATCCAGAAGCTTAAAATTGCAAGAGAAAAGAAAGACAGAAGCCAACAGAATCCTGTGGTTCAACACCTAGGGGGACTCAATTAAACAGGTGTTAGCAGCTAAGACAGAATAGGTGTTAGCCCCAAGATACCTTAGCTACCAGATAAACTAGCTACGGGCTCAGTGCTATAACTACTGGCTAATGTCAGACTTCTATTAGTAGAAAGGCTTAGCCCTGCAGCTACTAATATGCCTGGTCTGAATGCCCACTGTGTTTGCTACGCTCCGTTCGTTTTTCCCCCGTAGCTTATGTTGTGACAGGCCATGAAGTAAGAGAAAACAAACCAACAAGCGAAAATCAAAGGCACAAAGATTTACGTGGTTCCCCCCAAAGCACGAAGCTCTAAAGGTACGTCCACGGGCGAAGAGTGATAGAGGATTCACTATGAACGGGAGAGAATACAAAGAGCCGGCTATACCC
>JAXBDA010004102.1:0-30655 GCA_036023075.1 Gaultheria prostrata | reverse complement strand
TCACGGTGTTACTTTGTGTAACCCTGGCATAATACTATGATGTTGCTTGTCAACTCGAACGTATTATGCTAGATTGCCAGTATAACCAGGAAGGATATTACGACCAGGAGCAGTATGGAGAAGCTGCCGACTTGGGGACAGACCCAGCAGAGGTCTGAGAGATGCCGTAGAACCGACTCAGTATTTGATAATGTAATAATTCGGGATTTTATTAAAAGAAATTGTAATATTTATTCAGACTCTACTGTTCTAATATAATTATTAACGCTCCCAAAATTAGGGGCGTTACAGTGATTCCTTGCCAACAACTTTTGAGGCCACCTCATCTCACATAAAAGCGTGGAAATACTGTGGGAGGATTGTAGGAATTAGTACAAAGTGTACACAAACTATCCCGAGACACCCTATGTTACTAAGAAGAAATGTGCATGAACTGGTCCCCTAGATGCTTCCATCAAGTTCAGACAATTATACGTGTAATGTATAGATCGATGTCTTTTATTTTCTCGGTTAAGGAAGAAGGAGGAGACCAACCGTGAAAACCTTTTTGGGCGTGAAAAAAGGAGCTCTCTACCCGTTGCCTGAGTTGGACAAGAGGGTCCCCTAACCGGGTCCGACATTGCTCGGGAACGCGAATAGAGAGGGTCTGCTTTGAGTTTTCGAAGGCTCGAAGTGAACATTTTAAATGGACCCTCTATTAATTTATAATTAAAAATTAACTTTATAGAAGAATTGAATACGTTAAATACAATAAATTAAATAGGGGTACTATTTAGGGATGACAATGGATCGTTTTGGTTTAGATTTTGCTATTACCATACCCAAACTCAAAGTATTTATCTATACCCAAATCCAAACCGATATCCGATGTGTATGATTTTTAGTGGACCATAACCAAACCATATGGATTTGGATTTTATCCGAACCACACCAAACCCGCATTAGTATTCGTTTCATTAATGAACATGTGAAGGAAAAAGATTATATATTAAAATAATAAAGTAACATGCCATAATATTTTACCATTAAACACCCAAATTCCAATATAATAAAATGAAATAACTAAATAATAAACTTTTTTTAATGTGTTTAACCCACACCAACGAGAAAACATCAATGGAATTTTTAAAAAAAAGTAGGAACCAACAACATGATCTATAAGTAATATTATATGGAGCGGTTTGGATTCGGTTTGGGTTTGGATATGGGGATGGGTTTGGCTGAATACTTGCTAAGACCAAACCCAAATCCAAACCCACCGGGTATCATGTTTCGAAAATCAAACCCGCCCCATGGGTAGGAAAAAATAAAAAAAACCTCGCCAATAGGGTCGGTTTGGTTCGGATATCCATTGGTTTTGGGCGGAATTGCCATCCCTAGTACTATTGGATTTTTTGAAATATCAGGGTGAGAACATAGTATAATTCATCCTTTCAATTAGGATGAATACATAAATTAAGGACACTAAGGAATAGGATGCCTATTTAACTTGCTCTTCAGAGAAAAAGATTAAAAGCCCTTAATTTAACGTCACTTCTCTGCACTTTTAGCTATGAAATACTCCTTAACCTCTCTTGATAATATGTTAATTAGGGGTGGCAACAGGTAATTTCGTGACATTTTCATATTGTGTATCAGAATCTTATTTGTGGATTGCCACATATTTTTCAATTCATCAAATTTTCTTGTCGGGTTCGTGTTGTCATGTCATGTAAAAAAATCCTACTTTTAGCTAAACTTTTATTTTTTTAACTTGACAGTTCATCAAACTAATGTCTAGTGTATAAAATTACTCATAAAAATATTTATTTTAAGCTTAATTATATAAATTTATTTTATTTTTCGTGTCAGGCATGCTCACCCCTAAATTGCTAATCCATCCAACTAACATCACGGTTACGTACTCCTTCTGTTCTAAGTTTCTTGTCCACTTTCATACCTCAAATAATTGTTAATATTTTCAAATGTATAATGTTCTATATATTCAATGTGGATCTCGTTTAATAGTCATCGATGAGTTTTAGTAAACACAGTTTTCATATTTGTTTTAAAAAATATTATAGATTGAAAGATATAAGAAATTCAAAAATAACACACATGTATATAAATTGACAAAAAAATTGGGATGGAGGAACATACAAAATTTACGTAGATAGAATTTAGTGACCCGACATAGCCACAATATCGGCGTATGTCCAAAATCGGATCAATTAGAGCATAGTGGCACAAGCCCATTTCCTCTTGGTCACAAAATATCACAATACTAAAGTACTTCAAATTGAAAAAGATTTTGATATTGGCACTTCCGTTTTGAAGTGTCATTAACAATTTGGGAAGTGTAAGCATCCCTTTAAAAATTAAATAAACATAAAAAATGAACAAACAAATTAGTAGGTGGGAGTATTGATTGAAAATGGTCCTAGTATAACCAATTACGTGGAAGGTTCGAAAAAAATAGAAAGAGAATAAAAATGGGTTTCGGATATTTTTATTTTTGGGTTGGAAAATTTTGTTTTCCCGAGGAAGATCGTGATATAGACGTGCATGCCATTAAATGGAATCCCAATGACCCTTTGTTCTTTCCATGGCCTGTGGAGGTGTCATGGGTGGGTGGAGACATAGAATTATGGGCATTGAAATCCATATTTCATAAGGTCAGGCATTTTAGTACTACATGGAGTAATAAATTACTCCATATATTTTGAAGTATTTTAATTTACTCTGAACTTTTGTAGTTTTGCGTTACACTTTCCAAATTTACATCGATTTTTTCATAAGATTTCTAGAATTATGGGCATTGAAAATTGAAATCCATATTTCATGAGGTCAGGCATTTTAGTAAAAAAATGCTAAGACTCAAATCCTGGTCTCGCTTATGGGAGAACCAGAAGATAACCACTAAGCTACAAGCCCTTATGAATAATCTCATGTCTATTGTCCTTTAAAGGGGTCACGTCGTGGTAATTAGGTTACTTATGTAGGTAAAAAAAATGTTAGAAAACTGATGTCGAAACCAGACTAATTTTTCAGATTTGCTTTTAGCCCATGGTTTTCAACTTTTTTGATATTAATGGTCACATCTCACTCAAATTTGAATCTAATGATCTTTATTAGATTCAAGTTAAACTGAGGCATGAATCGTTCAGGTCGTGTCATTATTTTATTAGGAACTAAATTTTACTATTTCATCGACGAACAATCTTTTCGATGTGACATCAATAAAGTCCAAAACTTCAAGAGGTGATAGCGATTCAATCCTCCATTGTTTCCATCAGTTTGAAAGCATGGATATTCACACCCCAATGTTGTTAATAATGAGTCCGAAAACATCAAGATATGAGTTATTAATATTACAAGGTTGCAAACACTACTAATGTTACAACACCAATTGGCTCTTAAACTTGCTTTTGCTTGTCTTCACAATTACGACTACAGAAAAACAAGAACCTCCCCCATGCGATTCTAACAAGATTCATGATTGTTCTGCATATCGATTGCCTCGGTTCCTGTTCCTCTTCGACATATGTTCTTGTGGTGATCGTATAGGCTTCTTTCTGCAGAAAATGATGGTCATATGTTTACTTGTTCTAAAACTTGAAGCAAAACCATAGAAGAAAAAACAACAAATTTCGTGTCTAAGCCTTCTTACGTTAGGGAAGTATTTCAGCCCGATCTTTATTTCTCCTTGGTAAGTGTCATCATCTAGCACTACATTGTACAGAGTTGGTCTCACTTCTAAAAAACCATTGTCATTTCCCTCCTTAATTATTCCTTGGAGATAAATTCTGCAATGCCAAAAGTAAATGGTCAATATCTCGATAATCAATTTGCCCCGAGAATCTGGGATACAGAAATGATTTCAACAAAAACAAAATGGTTGTATTTCTTTGTATGTATACGCAAATGAGGAGATATTATAGCCAGTACTTCCATTATTTCATCAACTGCTTCAGTTAAAAGCTCTCAAAGGTTCAAATCACATTGTTCATAATCATCTCGAGGAGTTTAACCTATAGAAATACAGAAATTGAGGGAGAGACAACGCCTCCTCTAAGACATATTCATTCCTTCATAACTCATAAGGTTTCCAATGCCAAAGTAATGCCTTAATGCATACACAAGATTTCAAAAGAAAAGATAAATTGTTAATGCAGAAATTAAACCCTTTTTTCTAAACTTCATGTGATCAATATTCAATACTACTGGTAGAAGATGGTTTGAGAGAGCAAGTTCCTTACTGGGTTTGACATAAAAGAAGCTCTAGAAGTTCTGTGATATTTATCCTCGCAGAAAGTATAAAATGTTTGTTTAATAAAGCAAATGAAAGCATTATATGGCTGGTAATTAACAAAGAAATCTAAACAAACATAATGTTTTGAGTTGGAACTGCTTACATGGTTTCACCAACAAATCCTCCTTCAAACAAATATTCCTCAGCCATGACTTTAAATTTGAGGTGAGTCAAGCTTTCCCATTCGAAAGAGGGAAATTCAAACGCAAACTTTTCATTCCAGCATATTTCTTTGTGATTACCTGCACCAATGTATTCTGTAACTAGGTTAGCCAAAGCATATTAGGATGAGAGCTACGAAGATGGATGAAATATCACCAAGAACTTGACCTGTTGTAGTTTTGGTTCTTTCCACTTGAGTTCCACATTCAATGACCACATAATATGCTGGTCTCCCTGTTAAACACGAGGTTTAGTTCGAACAATTAACAAGCTCCAATTAATACAAAAGAGAAACAAAAAATGCCACACAAAGAAACAAAATGCTTTCTATAATCCGTGGGAATATTATGTAGACATGGCCTCTTTAGACATTAGCTGTGAGAGAGACAGAGTACCGATAACATTGGTGTTTCTAATGCCCTTAGCACTGACAAGAAGTACTTCAAGTATTCCTTCTTTCATGAGAATGGGATATAGATCGAAGCTTCTATGGAAAAGATCTCGAGAATTTATTGGACTAGTAACAGGGGTCTGGAAAGTTAACTTAGTGAAATATGCATTAATGGAGGATATAAAAAGGAAGCATACAGTACTGCTTTCAATGAGCAATAAATCCTTTACTTAAGCCGGTACTAAATGTAACTCCACAACAATAAATATGTAGATGCCTATTTAAATTCACGTTACTGAAAAATTCAAAGAATTTCAGTCTAAGGTATGTAGTGTGTATGTATGGACAAACCGAAAGTTAAGATTGAAAATGGAAGTATGATCTCTGAGTAAGAGATATATCCAGCAACTTATTTCCAGCATTCTACAGATAGTTAAACAAAAAACAAGAAGAGACCTGGTGAGAGAACACAGCTAACCAAAATATCACAATATGCATGCTATGAATTGGCTTCAACGATGCTATATCCTATTTCCTTCCTCAATCCCCTATTATCTACCAGTTCCCGCAGTCTCTCCACGTCTTCCCATCTACACTGCTCTGCATACAAATTTGACAAAACCACGTAACAGCTAGTATTTTCTGGGTCCAAATCAATGAGCTGTTCCACCACAAATTCTGCTATCTCAATAGAGCCATGAATTGATCTGCAGCCAGCAAGTAAAGCACCCCAAATTCTTTTATCAGGCTCAATAGGCATACTTTTCACAAATTCAAGGGCTTCTTCTACATGTCCTTGACGACTAAGCAGATCCACCATGCAAGCATAGTGTGCAAGTTTTGGAGTAATACCATATACCTTCTCCATTGCATAAAACCATGTCCAGCCTTCATTTTCTAGCCCGCAATGACTGCAAGCAGATAGAAGAGAAATGAAGACAACTTCATTGGGCTTTATTCTAAACTTCAACATTGCTGAAAAGGTCTCCAGAGCCTCAATTCCGCACCCATTTATTGCATAACCATTGATCATTGAGCTCCAACAGACAAGATCTTTGATAAGAATTTCATCAAAAAGTGCCTTTCCTTGCCTTATCCTTCCAAATTTGCAATATCTATCAATTAATGCTGGTAGTAATATTGTGTTGGAAGAGTAGCCAGCTTTAGTCACATGTGCATGGATACTCTCCGCAAGTTCTTGGACTCCCAAAGAAGAGCAAGCTTGTAATACACTGACTAGAGTGATTTCATTCGGCTTCTCATCTGTTGATTGCATCTTTTTGAAAGTTTCTAAAGCATTCAAAGGATGTCCACCCTGCGCATATGCTGATATCATGGAACTCCACGCAATAACATCTTTCTGAGTGATATGATTAAATAAAACCCCAGCTGAACCAAATTCACCAAACCTAGCATACATTTGGAGAAGTGCAGTTACAATCGAGACAAAATCCAAGAAACCACTTTTTACGATATAACCATGAAATCCCAGCCCAAAACTAAGTTTTTCTTCTTGTGTAGAGGCTCCAATTGCATCAAGGATCAAAAGTTCATCTGGTCTAAAGCAACTAGATTGCATTCTAGAGACCATATTCAGTGCTGTTCGTGGGCAATCATTGGCGATACACCCATGAAGCATAGTCCTCCAAGACACAAGATCCTTCTTTTCAATTCTATTGAATACTTGAATAGAGGTCTCAAGATTTCCACATTTTGCATACATATCTACAAGTGAGTTTTGAACATTTGTAAGTGAACAACATATACTTCTTACAGAGAAACCATGTATTTGTCTGCCCAAGGACAAATTAGCAAGAGCAGCACAAGCAGGCAGTATGCTTACAATGCTGGCATCTTTTGGTTTAACACCATCGTACTGCATTTCTCGAAAAATCTCAAACGCCTCCCTGTATTGCCCGCTCTTCGCGCACACCGAAACCATTGCATTCCACAAAACCATATCTCTCTTGGGTATTTGATCAAACAGCTTCCATACAACTTCAACATCCCATGTAGAGTAAACACCCAAAAGGGCGGTTACGACTGGAATTTCTGATTCAAACCCCATTTTGAACAACAACCCATGAATTGCCTGGGTCATATTTTCAGAACCCAAATCGCCAACGGAGCGTATGATGCTCAAAATTGTCACATAATTTGGTCTCTGCTCTTTCACAAGCATGGTTTTGAACAACCCAATGGCCTCTCGGGGCTTCTTCCTCCTCACTAAAGCGGAGATTTTTGAGGTCCAAGATATTACATTTTGAGTTTCATAAGAAAATTGAATTGGGTCTTCATAGGAATGGGTTTGACTCAATGCACTGTTTGACAAACAACGTACAGAGTTTCGCATAAAAGGGCACCTTTGGGTTATTTCTTCGAACAGGTTGTATGCTTTCCGAACAAGAGGCCACATGTATGTATATATATAGAGGAAAAGGATAGACGACAGAGAAAGCTCGAGAGAGAGAGTTGCAAGTCCCGACGTATTGGAGGTACTCAACCGGAGCCCCAGCCGCCGGCGCTAGATCATGTCGCCGGCGCTGGTGATATTGAAGATGGTCGATTTTTGTTTGAAAGTGGGGGAGCTGCGGGACGAGGGGAAGTCCACTGGTATAAACCAAAAAACATGATTTTGTGACACGCTTGCAATTTTTTAGTGCAAAGGCGTGCTTTACAATCACGCTTTTTAAAAACGTGCTTTGTGATCATGTTTCAGATTAACTTTAATTACGGCATAGTTGGCGCAACACGCTTCTTTAAGAGCGTGATTGCTAAAGACGATTTTACGTATTCTGGGAATAAAGTTTTAAAACGCACGCTTTAATTAATAAAGTTGTAAAAAAAAGTGTACAACGGTTAATGATCCGAGGTACTTATGATCCGAGGTACTTGATCTCAAGCCGTGTTTAGCAATAGGTTCCGGTTCAAATACTGGTTTGCACTGTTGTATACCAAATTGACTAAAATTCAATTTTATTTCGTTTACACAAATGAACTACATTTTCTCAAAATGTAGAAGGAAATGATTTTTACAACCTACCTTTTATAGAGGCACTCCAACAAATGTTTTGACTGTGCTTTGAAAATTAGTTTGAAACAATAAAATAAAAGACAAGTTTTAGAGTGCATTTATAAATAAATAAATAATTTGAGGCCGGGCACATGCGATGCGTGTGCAAATTGAACTTTGACAAAAAGTATACACAAAAGCATCCGGCATATTTGTGTTTGCCTTCAATTTGTGCTTGGAGTGTTGTAGCTACCGACTTATTTTTTGACCGCGTATGCAAGTCGAAATTTGGGCAAAAAAATTGTCTAAAATGAAGGTGGCTCCCTTCATTAAATTTGTTTCAAGTATTTAAACATAAGTTGGAAAAACAAAAAACCACGGAATTTAATTTTGTTAAGTACTTCTAAAACAACAAAGTGAGGATACCAGTGCCGAATCTGTCAATCCAAAAAATTCATAATATCGGGCCAAAATCAAACCAAACCAAACCAAACCAAACCGAGCCTTATGTCTCAAATCAATTGGGGTCGGCTACATGAATCGTTTTCCTCCACTGAGCTCTATCAAGTGCTGCTTCCTCACTTAGCCCTAGTAGACTCAAATCCTTGCGCACTACCGCATCTAAAGTCAATTTGGGTCTTCCCCTCCCCAGAACGTTGCTACTCAAAGCTATCCTATCCGCTCTCTTAAAAAAAGAAACCAAATTTTATTTTGTTACACACTTCTTAAACAAAAAAAATGAGAATACAGAATCTTATTTTCTATGATTGGACTTAACCCACACATTAGCACATACTATAAAACACAACAAACATGGAATAGAGAAAATGTTATGAATCATAGAGAATAGAGAATATTGAATCATATTGGTGGAAAATTACGAGTTTTTAGTACTACTATAAAAGTTACAGGACACTAAAAAATGTTATAATTGTGATAAAGTAGTACAATATGGGTCATACAATAGGTGCATATAATACACACTTTTAATGGGGGTGTATTGTAGCCATTCCCGTATGAAGGAAAAGTTTCAGGTATTTTTTTTTTTTGTTAGAGAAGAAAAGGGTTGTTTTGGGGGTGAATTTTGCTTGGGGGTTTTAGTGTTATTAAATATGAAAAAGCCTCCAAGGTATCCTCTTGCAATCAAGCTAATCTCATAGCTTGGGAGATGGTACTGGGTCTCAACATCTGTACACCAGCACTAACCTCGTCCTTAAGCCCACTGATGAAGCAACAAGTTTTTACTTTTAAATTTCTTATTCCGAGTTCATTTTAAAATCCTTGCTTTTCAATTTTTAGCTTAAATTCGTTAAAATTACCAATAGATTGAGGTTTGATCGTGAGTCTTCGCAAACTACGTACTCGATTGTTTCTCACATCGAACCCGAATCTAAGTTTAGTTCTGGGTTGTGATTACCATCTAGATTGCCGGTATGGGGGTCTTTGGCCAATCCTGCTATATATCTCTAGGGTATGCACTAGAACCGAACTTCTGAATCCCCCAGAGTAAAAATCATGTTTAGAGTAGTTTTTATCATTTTCTTCTCAAATCCCTCATCTATGGAGGGGTAGTCGTTACAGGCTTGGCCTAGGGTAAGCATCACTCTATGACCTAAGTGGTTTCATGATTTTCACACCCGTGTATCAAAGTTTGTTTGTGTTTGATCCAAGCTCGACTATCGATTAAAACTCAAGGTTGTTATGTTTTTTATTATGCGTCGACAATAGCATTGGCACGCATAATACTTAAATCGATGTCATTTTGAGTGTATAACAAACTTCCGATGGAGCCTTGATCAAACCAAATACCGGAAAAAATAAAATTTGGATTTCATCGAATTATCTTCCGTTCGAGCTCATAATTACAATGCGACTCGATCGTGTGCAATTTGTGAGAATCATGGATCTACGTAGGTAATATGGGGTATGAACCTTGGCCCTAGCCTCTTTGTTCATATCAAGCAAATCCGTAAATTAAATCTTAAATTTGGAAATTATAGTCTTTAAAATTGCCAAAAATCTAACATCGAAGGGGTTGGCTACCTTTAGCTAAAATTCACCGTTAGAACGACAAGCCTTTTCATTTCATAAAACCATTCTATGTGGTTCAACCTCGGACTTACCGAGATATACTTGCACGCGGTTACCAAGGCCCTATGCTTCAGTTTAGTCACATTGAGATACAATCTGTGGTCGCAAGCATTAACCAGCCACATAAATTCTGCCTCATCCAGATTCGTTGAACCCAGAAGAAACTTTTCGGTTGCCTCGTGAGACCCTCTGGATGCCCCGATTTTTTTCACACGAAATTCCATAAATTTCCAACACTTCAAGCACTCCTCCAAAACGTCTAACACTGGGATTCACTGAATTCCTTCCAAGATTTAAGGGTGTGCAGTTTTTCAATACCGGAAGAAAGATACAAAACTACTCAACCACCTTTCCTAACATAGTTATATAGGAGCCAAAATCACCTACCTCTGTAGTAAATTCAAACTTGGTCATTGGACAAATATTAATGAGCTTACTAACCACAATGGCTTAGTCCAATCTCTTTTGTTATGCCCTTGAAGCATGTCAAAATGGTTGTCGCCGTTCACCAGGCCTGATTTTGTTGTACTGAAGTCAACTGACTGGAAATGTGCCCTGCATTTGCAAAAGATTAGGTCATATTTTCCTAGATATTTGGCTGAGTAACGCGTAGTGGCCGCCAATAAAAAATGCATCAAGTCACTACTCTTTCTGTTTCCATTAGAAAAAACCAGTTTCCGGTTTTCGGGGGGTTGTGGTGTTGGTGTGTAAATGTTCCAGAACTCATTAATGAACTTTTTATCAGCAGTTTTGTCTAATAAGTGTGTTACCCATTGAGTTTTATCCAGTCTGGAATGTTGTTTTCTTTGTCCCACCTTATCTGCCTTTTTGTGGGGTACTCTAATATCCATTATCGTTCTTCTGGGCTCATGTTTTGACATGGACTAGGCAAAGTTAATTCTTCATTTTGGAGATGTGCATTATATTGCTTGAAAAATGAAACTTCCGGCTTTTCGAATGGGATGCCTTTCCTCTCTTTTTCCGCTTTGGATGTACACTAGTTGAAAAGGTTGAGGTACAAACAGGGAAAAATTGGCTACTATTATACCCTTTTTATCGCAAGTGAAGACGATTACGCCTTAAATGTATAGTCTTACAAGTCTCATGAAAGTTTTGTACATGCTTGATGACAAAGTATTTGAATGATCATTAGGTTCTAAAAAACAGGTTAAATGGACAGTTGATTCATATATATGTCTTTCCTTTTCAAAGACTAGAATAGTCATATATATATAATAGCCCCAACCTAGGTGCACAAACCAAGCCTTTTTCTGTACATAGAAAAATGGTGTCCAATGCGTGCATACAACTACCCATATTAGACATCTCTCAGCCATTGCAGCCATCTTCTTAGTTCTTTGTCCTCTCTTTCTGAAGCCTGCAAATCTTCCACATCAACAATCATGGGATTTCGAAAGACCTTTACGACAAAATCCGCTCACATTCAGAATTCCTCTTCAGTCTCCCTGATGAGACGAAAATCAAACTCGGTCCTTTCTCGTCGATCAAAACATACACTCCTCATTACATAGCATCTCCTTTTTTTGAGAGCCTTCGAATTTCTGGACTGGACTGCACCAGCTCTGCTCAGAGTTCCGCGGATGTTCTCTTTGACAAGTACAATTCTGAGTTCAGGTAATGCTATTTTCTAGCTACTCACTTATCTGGCTAAAACTCTTTTTAGGTTGTCTAAGAAATCTTTTCGTCTTCAGCGAAGTTTTTCCAGCTCGTCAATTATGTTTCTTAGCTTCTGAAAAGTCCAACCTAACGTCCCTTGTGTTCCTCAATTTTTGAAGGTCTAAGGGGGCTGCTAGCAGCCACTTTGAGCATAAATTGCCAAAGGTTAAGTCCGTCTCCCATCCTCCCCCTTCATACCCCCATCCATTGGGAATAACAAGGGTATTTTTATTGTTGTTGAAAAGTTCAACATAGCCTTCATCTGCTTCCGTTCAAATTTCATTAACAGTTTTCTTTCTTCCTTTTTTTTGTTCTTTTGGTTAGTGAAATATTGCAACAGTAGTTGACAGAGTTGTCGAAGAAAATTGTGAAGATTGTGTTGATGACCTTGGGTGATGATGTTGAAAGAAAGTATTATGATTCTGAGTACAAAAACTGCCATGGTTATTTGAGGATAATCAACTACTCAGCTCCAAAGAGTTTGGAAGAAGAGGTTGAGGGTCTTGGGATGCATACTGATATGAGTTGTCTAACAATTTTGTATCAAGATGAAATGGGTGGGCTCCAGATGAGATCAAATCAGGGCCATTGGATTGACATTAGTCCATGTGAGGGAACCCTTGTGGTCAATGTTGGTGATTTGCTTCAAGCTTGGAGCAATGAGAAGTTAAGATCATCAGAACACAGAGTTGTTTTGAAAAAACCAGTGAACCGGATTTCGCTTGCTTTCTTTTGGTGCTTTGAGGATGATAAGGTGATCTTGGCACCTGATGAAGTGGTAGGTGAGGGAAATTCGATGATTTACAAGCCATTCGTTTGCTCGGATTATTTGAGATTCAGAGAGAGCAATGAGAAGGGAAAGTTTGAGAAAATTGGCTTTACTGTTGAGAGATTTTGCTGGTATTAGATTTCAAATGTAGTGGATGTAAATAGAAGCCATTGTTCATGGTAGAAGAAGTTCTTATCAGTCATCTGTTGTTGTAGAATAAGACTCTTTTTTGGTTTCTTGGAATCATAGGGTTGTCATACTTTGGCTGTGTTCGGATAATGGATCTGCGAAAGGTATAATAGAACCAGATTATAGAACTGAAAGCTCCAATGCAAAGCTATATCCGGATGCAAAATGGAACAAATACAAAGTTGGTTCCAAATGTAGAACCAAGGATGGCTATACTTGCCACATCATCAAAATCCCAACTGCCAGAGAAGTTATTCTGTATTTATACACAAAAGGAAGGAATGGGGGTTCAGAAAATTAGATGAGAAAAGTTGGGTAGAATGGTAGTTGAGGAAAGTTAGATGCAAAAAATATCTGAAAAGTCGGGTTGAATGGTGGTTGAGAAAGGTAGATGTAAAAAAAATATCTGAAAAGTTGGGTTGAACGGTGGTTGAAAATGGTGGATGACAAAATATATAAAAAATTAGGTAGAACGGGGGTCGAGAATGGTGGATTGAAAAATATCCGAAAAGTTAGGTAGAACGGGGGTTGAAAAATTGGTTGGGAACGGGGTTAAAAAATTATATCACAACAAGGTTGAATTGGGGTTGAAAAAGTAGTGAAAATGTGGAGGGAAAGTTAGTTACATTTGGAACTGTTTGGTTCTAAAATAGAACCAACCACTGGAGGCTTGATTTTATTTTAGCACCAAAAAGTGATATAGCAATGTTTGTAGCTATTTTCCATCTAGCATTGGATTTGTTCTAACATCCCATCTTGGTGAATGTAAAAGTTCAATGCTATATGTAATAGATTATGACTCTACCTTGTACACGGCCTTTTAAGTGTGCTTGCCCTGGAGCATCCAAGGATGGGTGACCAACTAGGAAGTCCATGGAGTTTGGGCGACCAAATCGAATAATAATGTACAAGGCCGGATCGGGTCGTTACAATCATGGTGGGAGTTGACGAAATCAATTTAGCTTCTTCACTTCGTTTTTTTCTCTTCGCTTTTCAAATTTCGCCCGAAGTTCATCATCCAAACAGAATCGAGTAAATTTGTGGCGAGTTATATGTGTGTGGGACTGTGGGTAATAGATGGGGAAAACAAGTTGGTAGAAGTTGGAAACAAAACTGTTGTACAGTTGGAATTCCAAATTGGAAAATGTTAATGTGTGCCCAACAGGCACACGTTAAAGTTGAAAATATGTATTGAAATGTGTGAAAAGTGTATAGGGATGTGTGAAAGTGTATTGAAAAGTATAAATGGTGTATTGAAGTGTGTGTTATTTTTGTTTGTTTATGTACTTATGGGCACACGTTAGCAAGACCCTTCCAAATTCCATCATAATCATGTCTAAAGTTTACTATTGTTGTCTACTCCATCCGTCCCAAAATGGATATCCATTTTAGGGATTCTAAAAAAATTAGGAGACAATTACTATTACTCTTTTTAAACTATAACTTTCCAACAATGCCCTTCAATCATTACATTTTGTCCTTTTGTTTTGACAACTTAATTAGTTAGAGAGAGGGGGGCAAAATTGGAAAATCAATTTTTCCAATTTTTTAAAATGGACAAATAAATTGGGACAACAAACAGCGTCCAAATGATCATCCATTCTGGGACGGAGGGAGTATTCTGTACGTAGAAGATATGGTGCATTAAAAAATGATGTGCAATTAATACTGAAGCAAACAGAATCTCTGGAACTTTAGTCTTGAGTTTTTATTAGTTACTCCCTCCGTTCCTTTTATAGTGTAAACATTTTCATTTTGGGTTGTCCCTTAATAAATGTGTGTTTTGAAAAGTTAGTGGGTACATTTCCTATTTTGTCCTTAAAAGTAGATTCCTTTTTGAAAAGTTAGTGGGTATTATTATATTGATAATAGTAAGTAGTAGAAAGTAGATGTAAAAGTTGTAAAGTTGATGAGAGAGAAAATAAGTTGGAATTACGAGGTGACACACTTAAAAAGGGACGGAGGGAGTATTTGTTATACTTTTGAGCTAGATAAACTTAGCTAACACCTAACCAATTGTACCAGCTTACAAGTTCAAGTCCTTGTGGGGCATTTGGATTACTTGTTTCTTTTCTCATTCTGCAATTGGTACCCAAATGGTTTGTTTTTTGAAGTTAATAGAAATATACTATATAGGTGGCAACATTTTCTTTTTTTAGTCCCTAATAAGGTATGTTGCCACTTTAATTTGTGTGTAATGCATGAAAACATGTTCCTGCAAGGGATCAGCCAAACACATCTATGCTGTGGAACTTCAAGCACATATCACATGCTTATAGCTTTGGTGGAAAAGATAAAAAGTTGGTGCCTTTTTATGAAGACACTATAATTGCTTGAACAATCAGTGGAAATCACAAGAAGCTGTTTGCACTTGTTGTGCATGATGCAGATTTTTTCTGCTTAAACATTCCCAACTTACGGTGATGAGTTCACACTTTATTTTTTTTTATCTTCAGCCTAATGAAAAAAGACAACTCGTTCCCACTAAAAATACCATTTAGTCCATTTAGTTAGGAGAAATGGCGTGTCTTGAACACTGAATTTTTTTTTGAACTAAATACCAAAAATTCCGTTTAGTCAATCGTGGAAATCAACTTGAAATGTTCAACTTCTAATGCATGCCAATTCTCGCTAACAGTACAAAGGTGTGCTTCTTAAAGCTCAGAATCTTGAGGACAGGTTTAAGCATTGTTTATCAACTCAAATTACCATCTCAATTTCTTTTATAACTGGATATGCGGCTCATAGGACCGACTAATTTGAAGAACCAACTTCACCGTCTAGTACGTGGGGGCTTAAGTAATGGACTGCGCATAAGAATTGGTAGCACGGGGGTGGGAGTCGAACCTCAAACCAATGACTACCTGAGACCCGTGGTGGCCAGGTGACTACCAGTTTGCATCATCCCCGGGGTGTTAATTACCGAACAATGATACATACACAAACTTTGTGCCACAACCAACCACAACCCCACTCACATGGGGTGTGGGGCCCGCATGTGGGACCCACACCCCATGTGAGTGGGGTTGTGGTTGATTGTGGCACAAAGTTTGTGTCACAATCATTTTTGTTAATTACCATCTCAATTTAATGGGGACTCAATAAGGGTTTGAGCTGAAGTCATAATTGTAAAACTACAATCACAATAGATTTAGCTCTCCTTAACCATTTCCCTTTCTTCATCTGCCAAAGAACTCTTATTGTATTTGCCAGAGTAACTTGAAATACTAGCAAGGCCGAAAATCGAAGTAATTTATTGACATGAAACTGGAACATGGTTCAGATAGTAGCCAAATTACATCCACATTAATGCTCCTAGGTTAGACATTTAAGGAAACCCTGAGAAGTGATTGTTAAGAGACCGGAAAACTCGAGAGACTAAAAGGACTGCAATGATACAAATTACACAACAACGTTTAGAAGCAAATCCTAAGACAGAAGTTACTAATTTGCGCAGTTGAGTTTATCAACACTTTCCGGCAACAGTTGAAAGCGCTTGTTTGATCATCCGTGCTGATGCAACTGCTGCTCCTCGAAACTGAAATCAAGTTTCAAAGAATCACTAGCATCTCAGAAATGATGAAAGTGCATACGTAGCACAAAATTTCTAGTAAAGTACATTTTTTTTCAAAAACTAATAGGAAAGTGATTAGTGTTTCTGGAATTTAGACCTAAATATGCAACAATTTAGGAAAGAAGTAGACCTTAGATTGAAGGGTTACAGTGAGAATGCCGTCAATGGTTGATGACTGAACAGAGTGAGCATCTAAGTTGAGATTGTTCATAGCTTCAATGATATCAAGCAACAAATATTCCCTAGAAGGGCATCTCATCTCAATCAGGACTTCCTGCTCCTTTATCTTTACTTTCATATCAAACAGTGGCCCATCTTTAGGAACAACCCTGCTGAGCTCAGGGTCTGTTTCATCAATATCACAAGCCTTCCTCTTGTTTATCCAAGGCTTATTGCTATTTCCAATCCTTCTGTTTTCATTGTTTTCAGATTTCTCCTCTACTTCATCTGGGTATTTTCTTCTAGCTTCATGCTCAGCTAAATCTATGCAAGATTCAAGTTCTCCTACCCTTCCCTCAAGTTCTTTCAAGTATTCTATAGTGTCACCAAGTATTGCTGCTTTGTCAACCTGCACAAGCATGATGAATAAGATTAATATTTTCCCATTTTCTACTCCATCACCCCAAGAAAATTATGTTATTCTTGAAAATCTACTTTTAGTGACTAAAATTGGCTACATCAAAAAGTTGTTTTCAGAAAATTGGAATCCTTCTGTTTTGAGAGTGGGGATTAAGTCAATGCCTTCTGGCGTCCTGATTTTCTACATAGAAATGAGCAAGTCTTGAGAGCAAAAAGTGGAAAGAAATGTTTAATTCCCAGTCATTCGATCATATTTTCCAATAGATGGCAGTTGAATTACCTTGCTAATAGAAGGAGGAACCATCGATTTGAGGACCAAAAACTTCTCATTCTCTGTTCTGTCATCCGGCAAAGCATGTTTCACATAACTTTCTTGTTTTAACAACCAACATTTCCCCCCATTTCCTTGTTGAGACTTGAGTGAGAAGCAATGCATTAGAGGGACATCAACTAATATCTTCTTTAACATCTGCTGCTGCACCTGTAGTCTATGGCTGTTTCTGATTTCTCCTCTCTTCCAACTAACAAAACTAGACTTATAATCCCACCTATGGAAGCAAAGGTTATCAAGTAACCTATGAGAGTTTCTAATCAGAACAGCGGATAGAGTTCTTTTGTAGTGCAAGTCATCATCAGTTCCAATGTCCAAGGATCCGAATTTTGTATCATTCCTTTCTTGAAGTTCTTTCAATTTATTCTTGTCACCTTTGGGAGGAAAAATAAACTTTTCTTGGTTCACAACAACCTGAGATATGCAATCACTAGAATTCATGGAAACTTGAACACAGTTGCTAAAATCATCTTCCATTTGAGAAGTTCCACCATTTACATTTTCAAGGAGGAAGGAGTCTTCTGTCTGGTGATTGTGTTCACACCCATTTGAACATTCGTCAGGAGAACCCACAGTGAAATCGGCCTGGATATTTTTTTCCAAGTCATTTAGTCCCTCCTGATCAAATCTCATATCTTCAGTTGGGGAATAGAAACTCTCCAACGAAATTGTATTTACCAGCTCATGATCAACCTTGGCATACATGAAGTCTGCGTCATCGTCTCTGTGGGGAGGACCAGAAGAAGATTTCTCAGAGCAAACGGGCTTTGAAAACTCTAGTAGAGAAGTCTTGATGTGCTGAATGAGACTAGGGTCTTCCAATACCTTAGGAAAACAAAAATATAGCAGAACCAGTTACTTCTGGGATAATTCGTATGGCATCAGATGCATCTTCAGTACAAAAATAGTGGTAAATCCAGCAATAGAACAGAAATTACCAGCTCCGTCACGCCTAGCTCGATGACTCCACCCAAATAGGGAAAACAAATAACAGTCTGCAATAAAACAACGGTCATTGTAGTAGACTACCGGTCTATGCAAGAAGATTCATTTATGAAAAGCTTTTGCATGTAAAATTACAGAAAAAAGGTTCTCCATCGAAACAAATTCTTCACTGCTTGTTTGATCTATTATATGGGGCCAGTGGCCACCAACGTCCTTGTGTGCATGTGAATGTGTGTGCTTGCAAACTTGCGTAACAATTAATAGAAATGATGGTTTACCTGGATAGATGCACTCTGAGGTTGATGCGTGTGCAAGTCCAATCATTTGAGAAAGGAAGAAAATTATAGCATCAGTGTTAGTTAACTAGTAGAGAGTATATTGAGCTGATTATCGTATAACTTGTCTAGTAAACAAGCTAAAATTGGCACCAAATCTAAAACAGATCACAGCCCCAGAAGAACGGACCTTTGCTAGAAGAGAGCGAGAAAACACTTTGCTATCAGCACTGTGAGCATTGCATAACCAGATAGCTTGACCATTTGCTAATGCCCTTCCTGGCAAACTACACAGCAATTTCCTCAAAAACTGATCATTATCTTAATGAACACACACAAATTATCCAATATTAGTTACTCCATTATATTCGCAAGTTACTATACTTCTTGTTCATAAACAAAAATGGACACAAGAATTTATGCAGAGTTCAGAAACTCTAAAACTTTAAGTTCCACTTTCCTGCAGTGTTTTTTTCTGTTTAGTTTTCAGTGTAAATAAGTTTCACAGCCACAGAGAAAGATGAAAATGTCCAGAAGAAAGCTTGTACCCTTGGCCGGGGTTGAACACAAAGGACATGCAAACCAAGTAATACCACTCTGCATCTGTGAGATCATCTGGAGACAGTGCGGCAGAAGGCGCTTGTTGATCACTTTCTTCGCCCTCTAAGAGACACTCGTAAAGCTCTCTCAGTTGCTCACTCCTCTGCAAACCCATTTTATCGGGTTTAAGTTCCATGGCCGGCACTGTCTTCCTCGTCTTTATGTCCCCATTGTAGTACCCATCACCCCACTCCAATACCCTTAACAAAATAACAAGGAAACATATTTTATCAGGTAAGCATGGAGAATTTCAATGTACCAAGGCATGTAGGTGTACTTTGTTTTAAGCAATGGCTTTCCCATGAAAATTGTTGAATTCCCTAGAAAAGCATTATCCTGTGTTAGGTTTGAACTTTGAAGCTACTTTTCTTTCAATCTCTTCCCTTTCAGCATTTTACCCTTTGTAAGGGAAGCTTGGTCTCATTCTTTGCTTTCTCAATGAAATTTTGTTTTGTTTTTATTTTATCAAAGAATAATGAAGAAAACAGCAACAGGAACTGAAGAAATAGAAAATGTAATGACATACTAGGCAAATATGAACATAAATATTGAGCAGGGAAAGAGGGCCATAAATCAGCAGGCTTATTAGCATTTTAACATTTGCTGGAAAGAGGCCATAAATGAGCAGGGAAATCAATTTTTTTATGGAATGGGAAGCATTTATGATGAGCATAACTAGAGCTTATTCTTTCCAGATCTGGAAATTTATGCAAAACCAGCAACAGAAACTGAAGAAGTAGAATGTATAATGACATACCAGACAAATATGAGTAAATAGGATACTAAAAATGTAAACCATACCCTTCCTGTTTGGTTGACAATGACCAGAAAATTCCATAGCTCCACTGCACACTCCTAACAGCAACAGCAAGCTGCCTTCTCAGATTTTCTGGCACCCCTTGTTGGTTTTGTGCCCCTTTAGCCATTCCCCAACACATAACCCTCAAAACTCTAGTCACAAAATTTTAAGAGAACCCATTATTCAGTTAGTCAAAAGATGCAAAGCAAAAACTAGAAAAAGCCATTCTAAAGGAGAACTTTAGGATTTCTGAAGTAGCTTTAGTGCAGCTTTTGTTTAAGATAGAAAACCAAGATCAGGGTTTTGATAAGCATCTGATGTTGAGGTAAGAAAAAGTCTGAAAAGGGTAAAAGGAGGTCCCAAAGAAAAGTCATTTTGGGGGAAGAAAGTAGATTATTTAGACAAGACATCTAGTAAAAGAGCACATAAGAAACTCACTCTGGGATTTATCTCTGAGATGGGTTTCTTCTTAATCCTCCATTTCTGCAATCAGATCCTGCTCTCAAGCTCAAAAGAAGAAGACCCACTTGCTTTTAAGGTGGGGTGAGGAGGAATAGCAATGGCAGATTGAAAATTCAACCATTTATCAGCATCATAATAAGTTCTCTTGTTTTGGAGCTCTTAAAGACAATATTTTACCTAGACCAGTCAAATTCTTGGTACAGCTAAAGCTGAAACCCCACGGGTCGGTCCCTCAAACAAAACCCAAATGGTAAAATTTACACATCTATGTGCCCTTCTCATCTTTTCTCTCTCTCTCTCTCTCTCTCTCTCTTTTTTTTTTTAATGAAAATACTAATCTCCACCCCACCCACTAGGGGTGATTTGGCAAAAAAAAAATAATAAACTTGTTTTTTGGTTTATGTAGCAATAAACCAAAAAACTCCTTTGGTTCAATTTGTGGTTTATTCCACTGTTTAAATAGAACTCATGTGGTTTATTTGTCAAATCGCTGTGATTTATTCCCCCAAAAAAACAATTCCTGTTTTTTTGCCAAACCACTGTGGTTTATTCCGGTTTATTCCCTCCAAATAAACCAAAAAACAAGTTTATTTTTTTTGTCAAATCACCCCCTAGTGAAGAAATGAGTAGAAAGTATATAGATATTTGAAAAAAATATATTGATATAAAATCCGTGAAAAGTATATTGATATCGATGAAATGTGCATATTTAATTTGTCATCATATGCCCATTATCCTCCCTTATTAGATGGAGGTTAGCACGACATTTTTTTAAAAATCAAAATATGACTTTTGAGTTGACACGTTTTTTTTTTTGGGATGAGTTCCCCTCCATACACCACCTTTCCATATCCCTCCATATTCTTAATTTTTGTCCACATCTCGAATTCAAAACTATGATCCGAACCGTTCACCTTATAAAACACACAAAGAACTATAAGTCTACAAAATATATGTATGATCGAAGATCAATAAACCTATAAGCACGTTATAAATTGTTATGCAAAATGAATGATAAATATATTCTACAGTTTAACCATGCAATCTACCGAACAAAAAGTAACTTATTCACAAATTTATCATATCTGATCATACTTAGATTTTGTAGACTTGTATTTTCCATATATTCAAAGGAATATTTCGGCCTACAGGAGAGGCTTCTGACTTTCCTACTGACTGATTAATTGAAAAAGATTTGTAGAAGAAGAGTTGCGACTCAACGGCGGGGCGGGCGGAGTTCATAACGAGTGGACATGAATTCCTGGACCATAAAGGGATAGGGAGCCACCTTGTACTCAATGCTCATAGCATTGTTACTTACATTTAATGTTGCATTGGTTAATAGTACAATGTCAATCAAGTCAGAGGAGAGAGAGAGAGAAAGAAAGGAAAATATATTGAAGTACTTTATTATTTTCTCACTTGGATTCTTTTTCTGTTTTTTTTTATTTTTTTGGGCTTAACTACTCTTTTGGCCATTGCTAAATATAATCGGTTTCAAAATCGTCCTCGTTATAGTTTTTGTGTTAATTTCGTCCTCACAATATGAATCGTTTTTAAATGTAACCCTTATTGTCAACTTGTTGACGTAAAAGGATGATCGTCTTACGGTAACTTATCTTATCCGGAGATGATGTGCAGTGAAGGTATTACACTAGCATATGACGTAGAGAAGATAATAACAAGATATTAGTTTCTAAATCTAAATCTAAATCAGACCCAATTTAACCCTACATAACTTGGGTTTGATTTTTGTGGTTTTTTTTTTTTTTTAGATTTTGTTGATTCACAATTTTTCGACTTATTCAAAGCATTAGCAATGGAGTTGGGTATTTCAAGTTTGCAGAGTGAGAGAAAGTGTGTGAGGCAAAAGACTTAGGGCATTCCGCATTAGCTTTTCGTATGGTTCATCATATGTGGGAAGGCCAGCTAGGATTCCGATATAGACCATACGGTGAAGTTAGATGGCAATTGCAGGATGCCATGTTAGCTTTCCGTTAAGCCACTCAGCAAATGTCGTCACTTAGTTGATGGCAGGGATAACATTAATTAAAATTTCTTGAAGCAGGGTCAAAATTGACACAATTATATTTACAAGGACGAAAATAAAATTGCTTATATTTTCTAGGGATCAAAGAGGTAGTTAAGCCTTTCTTCTTTTTGTTTTTTTTTTTTTTTTTATGAGTTCTCAATTGGATTCTGTTTGTGATATGTAGGAGCTCACATGAGCTTGTCCACGCGTCAATAATTTCCCTAATTAGGTACACTGAAATCTGTAGCAAAATTGCATGAAAGTGAAGTGTGTGATCAGAATCTATCACAGATTCGATAGATGTATAGGGACACAAGTGAGATTTTTCAATTTTGAGTGGGACACCATGTGAATCCGCCTAGACCTACAAATGTTTCACGGGCATGCACGGTTTGAGTTCAAAATCTTAAATACTGGAATTTGTGATGAAAAATCAGACCATATATTGTGAAAGAGGGAGTATAAATTTATCGTTCCATTAGCGCCCACGTATAGAAAAAAAAAAGTTCTAGAGTTAAAAATTACAAAACTGATTTTAGAGACAACCAAACAAAAGCATTCAAAAGCTAGATGGTTGTGCCATGCATGCCATCTATTGTGACCTTGGAGGAGGTCCTGTCCAATTTTTGTTGCATCCAGTTCAGTCTAGTTTTGGGCCATTATGGTCTTGGGCCCTCAAAAATGATCGAAAACGTTCATTTTGTAAACTCGTCCAGTAATTTGTCAATTTAAAAAATAGTTTCATCGAACATTGATAGATACACGAAACAAAACATATTTGGTAAAAAAAAATGCAATTTTAAGTTTCTAGGAGTAATTAATTTTTCTATTTCTTCTTCCTTATACAAATATGTTTCGTTCATGTACTTGTAGATGTTCGATCAAGCAAATTTTTAACTTGGACGACTTATTCGATGATCTCTATACAATAAACTATTCCGATCATTGTTGTTGGTTCGGGAGGAGCCCACAATTGCCCAAAACTGGACCGAATTGGATGCAACAAAAACTAGACAGGACCTCTGTCCTTGTGACCTAGCACTCGCCTAATTCTTTACAACAATTTTTCGCTCTCGATCTTAATTCTTGTTCTACGTCTGCTCTCTAAGTCCTTGCTCTAGTGAAATTTATTACTAGTAGTAGTTAAAAATATCATCAAAAACACTTTCACGCGCTCTCTCTCTCATACACGATTGCACATGCATATATATTGTGCGACTTCATCTTGAAACGCTTCCCGTTCTTTCCATACACTTTTTCTCCCGAAAAAATACATATTCTTTTTTTAATCCATCCATATTGATTTTTGGGTTATTCTTCATGGTGGGTGTTAATAATTATAGTAGGACAACATGTCATAATTATAGCATATATATATATATATATATTATGTATATTGGTTTCATAGCTGCATTAATGTGTTTCAAAATCCTCAGTGGGAAGGTGGTGAGTACGATGTTACTAAATGGAGGAGCCAAAGTGGACAAAAGATGAATGTCTTGACCTGTGTGTCCTCATATTGTGTAACTGCATTAATTGTTTTTTTCAATTGTTTTTTCATAGTTGCTTAAATCTTGGAAGACAAAAATAGTGCCTTACTGTCAGTGAGCACATGAGCAGAATGTGTTCTTATGTCATGTCCACACTCAAAGAAAATGAAATATGCTCAAAAAGTCACGTTTTCCTTTGAACATACTCGAGTAGTAACCTTGAGCCCTTTTGTAGGTGCAACTTGCAAGGTTGCCCTCAACATCATTCACGGGAATATTGTCGGTGTTGTGAGGAAAATTTTTAGCTGCTCTGGGATCATCGCCACATGGTGCTCCAAGGCTCTATATCACTATACATTTTTGTAGGGTTCAAGAATAAGTATATGGACCACACGTGAATGTGAATGTGTGGTGGTAGAGGTCCTTAGAGCACCACGAGGAGGTGCTCAAGAGCACTGCATAATCCCTCCCATTCAGGGGCGGACGCAAGATTTACCATCAGGGGGTCAAGTTTCTACAATATATCCAATATAATACTAAACCAAAAGATTCGGGGTGATCCGTAAGAATCATTTGGGCAAGATAGCAATTATTTCATATTACTTTGGGCAAAATATATAAAATAATGTATAGGATATGTGGCAAAATTGCCAAAATGTCCAAAATTATATATACACAGCAATAGGAAATTTCAATCCAGCAGGGTCAGTTGACCCCCCTTGCCACTATATGGGTCCGCCCCTGCTCCCATGGTGCGGCTTATGAAATATGCCTTGTTGTACCTCTATAGGGATAGCAATTACCTCCGCCTTGTCCCCGCCCCAATCCGAACAAGTAATCCTCGATTCGATATGCAAATGGGTTGGGGGTGGTATTTGCTTCCCCCACTCCATTTTAACCAGGTTCTACTCCGATTATAGTTATAACGTACTTATTTTTATAAATTATATCTATAAAGATTTTCATCATTTTGTTGTAATAATACCAAAATAGCCAATAATAAATCGCTATTTATGTCTTTTCTTCTAGTTTTTCAATTCTCATTACTCAACAATATCTTATTTCCTTGTCAAAACATTTTAATGAGAATAAATATGCCTTGTTGTACGTACCTCTCTAGGGATAGCAATTACCTCCGCCCCGATCCGAGCAAGTAATCCCCGATTCGATAAGCAAATGGGTTGGGGGTGGTATTTGCTTCCCCCACTCCGTTTTAACCGGGTCTGACTTCGATTATAGTTATAACGTACTTATTTTTATATATTATGTCTATAAAAAATTTCATCATGTTGTTATAATAATACCAAAATAGCCAATAATAAATCGCTATTTTACGTCTTTTCTTCTAGTTTTTTCAACTCTCATTACTCATTAATATCTTATTTTCTTGTCAAAACATTTTAAAGAGAACAACTTTACTGAAAATTAGTATGGTGAATGGGGACCTTATTATTTTCTGGCCTTAACCCTAACACCTCTCCAATTTCCCCCACTCTGGCTCCCCCTGAAAGGAACGGGGCGGGTACGAGGGAGGTACGTGAATCTAACTCTGACCCGCCCCATTCCACTATTCCAGGTTTAGGGGGTGTTAGGAAGCCTCATTTTCTAAATTTTTGCATTTTTTTTTTGTTTTTTACAAGTTTGGCTTATTGCATTATGGGCAGAATGTATTATGAATTTGCTTAGTATTTAGGAGATATATGTAGAATGAATTTTGCAATAGAATTAGTTTTTTAGAGATATGTGCGTAATAGGAAAAGTGACAAATTAGAAGTCAAATAGCTCATTGCCCCATACTTAGGGGGTGTTTGGGAGCCTCACTTTTTAGCTTTTTGATTTTGCATTTTGTATTTTTGGCTTTTTGAATTAGGGCCAAAGTATGTTGTTGAATCTGTAAAGTGTTTGAGAGATACGTGCAGAACACATTTTGTAATATGAGTAGTGTTTGAGAGATATGTGCAGAATACATAATATAAGTCTTTTTGTTAACCAACATGAGAAAAGTGGAAAATGAGAAGTAAAAAAACTCCTCTCCCCCTACTTCCCACTTCTCTTCTTTAAACTCAAAAATCAAAAGCTTATTTTCCCATAACTCATTTTTGGTACTTCCACCAAACACTTAAAATGCTAAAATGTGAAAATAAAAATATACAAATCAGCCATCCAAACACCTCCTTATGGCTTTTGTTCTAAAACACCAAAAATCGAAAATACATTTTCTGAAAACTCACTTAGCCAAATTATAGCAGCTATAAGAAAAAAAATAGAAATGCAAAATTAGTTAATTACAAAATATCTCTTCAATGTGTTACATCCATCCTCCATTTTGAAGGAATAAAAATGGGTTGAAGTTGCTCTTAGTGTTTTCTTTAGATCATTCATCATTTAGAACTTGCCCAACACGGTATTTATGCAGAAAAAGTCAAATTGATAGGCATATGATCGGACCTAATTGTGAACAAAAGTTAAATTCATCTTATTTTGGCTAAAAAAGTAACACTGCTTTTTTTTCCGTCTTTATTTGATTTTTTTTCGCGTTAGTTAGTTTTGTGTCAAACTTTTGTGGATTATTGGTTTTTCTCGACGAGAGGAATCGGAAAAGTAAAAAATATAGTATCATAATTCTTAATTTTTTTGAAGAAAAACGTAAATAAGTAAAAAAAAAAAAACCTGTTTTTTTTGGAATTTTTTTGTCTTTATTTGGAAAACATTAAGTTGGGGTTATAATTTTTTAGTTTTCCAATTCCTCTCGTCAAAAAAAAATCAATAATCCACAAAAGTTTGACACAAAATTAATTAACGCAAAAAAAAAATCCAAATAAAGACAAAAGAAAAAGCGGCTTTGCTTTTTTAGCCAAAATAGTATATGTTTCCCTGTTTTCCTTTTTGGGTGGGCCTTGTGAAATATTGTAAGTTTGTGGTTCAAATCAATTCCCAAAATAGAGGGCTAGAGGACCACCCATGAAAGCTTTGTTTTACTCAATGACCACGCCCATCTTGGCCGAATCGACTAATGCTTTGTTCCACTAATTTAAAAAATCAAAAAATCAGTTTATTGTGATTTTTGAGACATGTTATTCTCTCACAATACATCACATAAAAAATCGTGAAAAGCTAAACAACCACCCTTAACGAAACACCCCTAAAAATTATTGTTAATTTGATAATTTAGGGGTCGAAATTGCTTACGCGCACCTTAATTAATTTTGGAGAATCAAACTCAGCGTCCTGTATGAACTATTAATGATTACGGGTCCTGTTTCAAATTTTGTTCATTTTTTTTTTTTGGTGGTGGTTCATTTTTTGAAAAAGGGAGTTTCCACAAATCATTTTTCATGTAATATTGTGGTAATATATACTTCAATTGATGCCGATAATTTCTTTTCAACTTTGATCATGCGTACGTCCTCCCCTTTTTTAATTCTGATTATACTTTTCGTGTTAAGATCTTTAACATGGAGAATTTGTAATATAATATACATGGAATAAACTAGTCAAACTATAAATGTTCGAGTTTGGTTTGAAACTACTTAACGAGCATTAGAAATCTATTTGTGCTTTATTTGTTTATTTGGCAAGTTACTGTTAAACGAGTTTTAATCAAGCCGAACTCGGGTAGTTTAAGTTTTTTTCACATCACAAGTCAAACGAGCCAACTAATTTCTCGTTCAATTAAAAGAAATATAGTATTCAAACTACATTTTGAGGTTATGAACCAATCTCAAAGAAGGTTTTGACGAGGTCGAGCTCAAATTTTGTTTAGTAAAGCATAATTAAATCCGTTATTTATTTTTCGAATTTTACTTTTGCCTTTTCTAGAATCCCGCAAGACAAAAAGATGCAAAAATGATACGCATACACCACATGCACACCAACACACCCCGATACTCCAAAAGTATTTTTCAACCGGATTTGAAATGAATTCTTACCGGTCAAAATTAACTTTGACCGGTAAGAATTCATTTCAAAACCCGGACCATTAATTCCTGAGATGGACGATCGGGATGTGCTGGTGTGCGCGTGGTGTACCAATAGACGCGTTGCAAAAAGATGGCGGCTAAATGGTTAATCATTATTATACACTATATAGTGTAGTAGTCTGGTGACACGTGTGATTTTTTTTTATTCTGGACCACTTGTGACTATAATTAAAGGTATAGTGCTCGAGTGTAATTGGATGAATATGAAAGATCCAATAAAAGATTAGAAATTTTGATAGCTGCCTTTGTTGGGTTTTGAAGCCTAATTTGGTCTCGCTCGGTGGATTATTCGGGAACAAAACTATTTCGGTAATCAATTACATGAAAATCTTATGTGAGAAATACAGTCCGGCGATGCCTACGGATTGATCGCGTACGCAGCGTGCACGAACAAATCTGAATCGTCCGTGCCAACAAATCAACGATCTGGATTGTAAAGACTCTTTACCGGTAATAGAACGCGTATCTTTTTTGTGAGAAATAATTGCTGTAGGCAGCAAGTGTAACTTCTAGTTCATTTCTTCATTCGTTAGTAGCGGAAATTGATTGTTTTTCGTGCGTTATGTATTTGTTGATTTGGCTAATATTTCCCCAAACCTGCGCTAATTAAGCTTTAATCCTGTTCCAATATTTAATTGTAAGCGTTGGTTATTTAAAGTGTTCTAAAAGTCGGTCAAGTCGGCCGACTAGTCGGCCCAAAGTTGCTAGTCGGGGGTCTCTTGATTTGATCGAAACCCGGCTAGTCGGGCAAAAATCTATGATTAGTCAGCCAAGTCGGCCAAAAGTCATTAGTCGGCAGCCAACCAATTTGAAACCAACAAGCGTCTTTTAGAACCTTGGTTATTTTAGATATTTGATACTCCCATTACTAACATATTTCCACTATTTTTATAGTTTACTTATTCATCGTGTAGCCTATGGGTTGAAAATGTCAACAGGAGAGTAGATCACGGGGAACGGGTTAATTTCTCACCTGCTCATGCATGGTTTCATTGTTTGTCCGCAAAGGAAAAAACTGCAGTCCTCATCTATTATGTACAGTCTCGTGACATACTCCGAATCATTCTAACACCGCACGTTTATGTAAGATTCAAATTTTAATCGTGGACCATAAAAGAATGTGTGGTGTTGGAATGCTCCAGAACACTACATAGCCGTGCTCTATCTACACATATGAATGTTGCATACTTGCATCATGCAAGTTGTAAAGGCAGTGAGGGCTAAGACTGTGAGCCTGTGATCAAAGGTGTCTAATTTGTGTATTCTTTTTCTATAAGATGCAAATTGCAAAAATGTTAGTATTTCCAAAGCATCTAAAAAAAACATGGAAAAGTTGTAAGCGTGCTTCTGCAGCAGAGTTTTGGGTTCACCTTATCTATGTAGGGTGATTCGAGCCAATTCGACTAAAGACTCGGGTTGTTTATACTTTAGAGAGGACAGACTATACGACCGGTTATGCTACATCGATGGTTCAAGATTTAAATAACTGCAAATGGGATTAAATCTTCTGAAAACATGCGTGGTATTCATTTTTTATGATTTAACTTTTAATTCAAAACTGAAATTCATCATGCATCTTCATATTGAGCAATGTAAAATGACAAATGGCTCCCAATCCCTCGTCCCTCTACCAGTATTTCTTTTGTCCGCCTGTTACTTCTTGGATTCCTTCTAGTTTGGACTGACCACTGTCCTTATAAGAAAAATGTCCGAAAAGCTTAAATTGTCTCAAATAATTTGCAAAGTGCCAAGAAACTGATATTTTGATTATTTCCAAAAAAGCAGGACCAAAACTGTGTGGTGGCAAGGTGGACAAAAGAGCAAGTAAGCGAAACAAGTGTCCGGGGTAACTCACACGCACTTCGACTAGTTGTTTCTCCCCGTTGCGGTCAAAAGCAGGTTATTCACTTTGGGACTAGGAGATTCACGAAAAAGAACTTTTCTTGAAGCCTGGCCATAAGAATCAAAACCTGGTCAATTGTGTAGAAAGTAAACCCAATCAGCACCAGCCAATCAGACCAACTCTCGAGGCTCTTCTTGGTTTGGAACCGTGTATATGCTCGATCCTCCTCTCCTCGCTTAATGCAGTCAAGGCCCATCTAAGCTCAATTAGAAGCCCAAACTCGTCCTACCCAAACCAACCTTGACCTAAACAGGTTGTTGGCCCATTTTTATTGTGTACCAAGTGGATCATTTGATTCGGCTAAGGATTCGATCAATCACTTAGGCCCAATTAGGTGCTATACAGGTTAAATTTTTTCCCTTTTCTAAACAGGTTGGTGGAGGTGCTTCCGATCTCAATTATCGCTCTTTGCTCGCGCTTGTAATCTTCGCTCTCATGAGCTATGGCAGTTTAGGAATGGACAGGGCCGGTCCTGAGATTTTCGTGGCCCCAAACGATAATGTAAACCAGGGCCCTATGTTTTTGCTAAAAGAAAAAAATTAAAGAACCAACTTTAATTTCAAATGATAGATACCGTGTTGGCATGTTCCATATTTTGTCTTTTTTGTAATTCGTGTCTTTATGTTAATAAAAAATAGTTTCCTGTCGTAATTGTTTATTGTTATTGCAAGAATTAGATAATTAATTGAAATCAGCAAATTGATGTGAATATTTTATGAAAACGCATAGAGTTTTTTATTTATTTTCCCCTTATTACGACACCGTCAAAGATTTTTGAAAAAGTCGATAAAGTACAAACAATAAGGATGTAGTAGAAGCATATGGTCACAAGAGGGGAAAAAAAAAAAAAAACTAACTAACTAACTAGTACTTCTTTGCACTGACTCAGGGTAAGAAAAAAGAAAAGAAGGTAAAATTATTGCACTAACTTTTTTCTTCTTATGTTTTTTTCCTTCTAAAAACAAGGAAAACCACTGTAAAAACGAAATAGCATAATTGGAAAAGGTGGGCTTGCATGGGATTTAATCCCTGGCATTTACTATGACACAGGCACAACTTTCCACTGGGCCATTTGGTGCTTTGTCATATGTAGCATTATATA